>VZTD01003683.1:1101587-1122556 GCA_013397725.1 Rhagologus leucostigma
CCCGGGCTGCGCCCGCTCCCGGGGCTGCACCGGCACCCCGGGCTGCGCCGAGACCCCGAGCTACACCCGCTCCACGGGCTGCTCCCACTCCCTGGGCTGCACCGAGACCTCGGGCTGCTCCCACTCCCTGGGCTGCACCCGCTCCCGGGGCTGCACCGAGACCCCGGGCTGCTCCCACCCCCGGGCTGCACCGAACCCTGCCCTGCACCGAATCCCCGCGAGCCGCCGCCCTCCTCACCTGGTCTCCCGCGCTTCACACCCGCCTGCTCTGCAGTTCTCCAGTTCATTTCTTTCACCCTCACCTTAAGCCGTCAAAATCTAAGCAAAAAGAGAAACTGGCCTGTTTCAGTGTGAAACCCCACATCTCCCACTCGGTTTCTGCAATAATGTTTCCAGTATTTCCTCAACTGAGTGTAAGCACCCGAAAGTATTTACAGCAAGCTTTGAAATAACAGCCTATCTGCCCAATCCTGCCCCTGATAAGAGCAGGAGCCATCAACAATAGAGAGCGACTGCCCCATTGTGTGAAAAGAGGGGGAGAAAAGAAAAAGCCCTAAAAGGGTCATATTGTGTTTCTAGGACTGAGGGCAAGGAACGGAGGTTTCTCCCCACCCCGGTGAAAACTCCCCATTCACAGACGAGACGGAGAGTGTAGGTCTGTATATTACACTGACACACTTCCTGGCGAAATACCCGTGTGAAAAGTTTCACTGCTTGTGCTTTTTTCCTAAGAAACCAATTAGCACATTTTGTTACTTTCTCATGTTTGCAAGCAGGCTTTTTCCAAGCTGGGTTGTTTTTAAACAGCAATAAGCTTCCATTCAAGCCCAAGCTAAAGCCACATTTGCTAGATAACAGCGAGAAGAGGACCTGAACTGCAGACACACAACCAGAACTCTTCAGCACGTGGAAGAAATCCAGCTTATATCACCAGATTCAGTGTGATCGGAACTGCACAGTGAAGATTCAAAATGCATTCTAAAAGCCTTCCTCATTAAAACATTTCAGATATTTCAAAGTCAATACTACATTTTCAGATACATATCTCCTTGGTAGTCCTTCTGTTTATAGAAAGAGATTGTGTTCTCACACAATTTTCAAATCTGTAACTGTACAAGAGTTGGAGACAGCTCTCAGATGAATCCCAGGAACTGGAGCCTTGAAGCCCTGCTGATTCAGAGACTCATCACTATTTTTTATTTTCAGTAGAGATGCTTAGCTCCTAAGATTTGTCTTGCCCTTAATTTTTTATATCTATGAAATTAATTACTGCTTTCATCAGAAGAGGTCAAAAACTACTCCAGCAAAATATTTTTCCTGCTGAAGAACTGAGGGCTTGGTGAAAACTCAGTTGTATGGAAACAGTGACAGCCTGATGCAGGTATTCTCAGGAGGATAATTTAGCTTTGGGGTAGTCTGAAAGAGGCACAGGCAAGAGCCCATGAGCCCGTCCTTTCACCTCATTCTTGCTTCAGGTAAGTGCTTTGCTCATGACTCAACTTACTTTCTGGGAGATAGTTATTGCATTCTTTCCCAAATAATGAAGGGAAATAATAAAAATTCTAAAAAAAAAGCAATTTCCTTTTATTCCAAATCTAAATGAAAACTAAATTCAAGTTTCAGCAAGGAAAGCAATTGCTGTCCAGTCAACACTATCTACAACACACACAGAAAATAAGAAACATCACGAGACAGTGACTGCCATCATTTCACCGAGAATGTACGTATTTCAACTTTACACATTAAAATTATCATAAGTCATTGCATTGGCAGGAAAATACAAAATTTTCTACCTCAGAGGTTAAAATTCTTCATTTGATCCATAAAGAAGGGTCACACAGGAATAAAACAGTGCAGCTTTCCTTCCATGGTCCTACCACTGGGCTTCAAATGGGGTAACGGTGGCTACTTCTCAGGTGCACTCTTTGTGCCCATTTGATTCTTAGATTCCTGTAAATACAACACCCATCCGTGACAGCTGGTGACATTTGGTAGCATTTATAACACAGATAATATTAAGCACCTTTGTGGAGCTGCCTTGTGCTCCAGGAAACAAACAAAAATTATCCAGAGTTTTCCCCAGCCTTCCAGCACTCCATTCCCCGCCTTGTTTCAGGTTTGTGCCTTTATCCATCCTTATTCTCAGGCAAGTTTTCAATTTCACTATAAAATGTGAACTAGCAGCCTGTCACTGTATCTTACATTCTTTGCTTTGTAGAGCAAGCAAAGGAAGAAACACAGCTCTCAAAACCTGTGTTGTTTCCCTAAAGCAAGTTAGTGCAATGCAAAGAGTATCCTGTTCAATCTAGAATATTTTTCATTTTACATCTACTGGACTACCTCTGAAACAATCTGCAGTAAATAACAATAAAAAAAAATCTAAAATAGACTAAAAGACATGCCTGGTCACAGATGATCAGTCAGACACCAAGAATTGTTTTCTTTAAGATATGGTTCATTTCGTAAAGCCAAATAGTATATCCTGGGCCATATAAGAGATCCGGAATAATCAGTATTCAGCACACATTAAGGTCTCTCTCAAACACGAGGTATAACCTGGAGGATATTTAAGGGGAATTTCCAACTACTGAATCATTCAATATGCTCTCTTTAGCACACAGATGTCACCCTGAAGGGGCATAGGCAGAGGCTTTGTTCACCAACAGCCTACAGCCATTTCAGAGAAGAAAATGGGAATGTGACTGCATCCCTGTTTTGCAGGTCCTGCATCACAATTTACCAAAAGCTGGGACAGACATCCATCTACATCAGAGCAGTTTAAGAGCTGCTTATTTACAAATAACATCTCATTTTTTTCTGTTCTTTTTCTGGATGTTTCCACGGGGTGAATTACAGTTTCTTGATTACAGGCTAAAGTCTACAGCATCACAAGGTGGGAAGCTGGATACAAAACCCACTGTAAAACTGGCTGTTGCTGAGACTGAAAGGGCCAAACTGCGGAGATTTAGGGTATGGTTTAGTCTGACAAACCATGAATCAAACACACAACGGCCCTTGGAGTGGCCTCTGACAGTCCCTGACAACCAGAAGAGCACTGGTCAATGGCTGGAAGCACCTCCTAGCCAACCTTGCCAGGAAGAGAGGCAAAGAACAGCTGACCCAGCAGCTTCGGAGAACAAAACTCCTGTGAACTGCAATTTGCATGGCCTGTCAAGATTTGCAGCAAGGCAGAAGAGGAATCTAGTCCCAGTTCACGGTCCTAGGATGAGGATAGATCACTAGAAATACAGAGACACCTGATGGTATAAGTTAAAACTGGATAGGAAGTTTCTCAAATGTATTTAGTTGGTTGAACCATGTACTTAAACACCAGAACTAACAAATCAGTACTTAAGACAAGTATTATCTATAAATTTAAATCAGTTTGCAATAGTTTTTAAAAAAGAAAAATAAATCAACCCTTGTTTCTCTTAATCTTTCTTTCAGACAGAAGGATATTTACTGATTGACATGATTTTATTATTTCACATTTCTTTGGATATAAAATTTTCATATATGGAGAGATTAACTGGGCAAGATCAAATTTTTTCCTATCTATAAATGAAGAAATAACCAAAAAACCCCCATAAATACAGCATTTCCTTGATAAATTGGAAAACAGTTTAGATGTCCATGTTTCTAACCCCATTCTTAGCCGCAAGGCCAAGCTTAGCCATTTTTCCTATACTGAGCGAGAAAATTCTGCATGTTCATAAAATATGGCAGCTATACCTCTGTTCTAAGTGTATACCAAGAGTTGTGGGAATATATCTTACAGTAGTTAGAATGCTTTTCTACTTGAGGCCAAAAAAACCCCCAGTACTCATAAAACAACAGAAAATGTTACCCCGAGCAGGAAGTTTAACAATAACAGTCTCTGGCTTCTTTGTCACGGAAAATGGCCACAGGTTTGAGCTCTGGCTGTACACGAGTGAATGATTCAACAAACAAGCTGCCAGTGGTCCAGAGAATTCCAGGTTTTAGACTAAAAAAACCAGAAAGCACAGCTCATCCTTCACCCACCTGTGGCAAATTAAACTGCACACAATTAGGAGAACAAGCAGTGGCTCTGTACAGCCACTCACTGGAATGCTCCTCAGGTGCTTTGGAAAACATCAGCTCATTCAGCACTGAGACAGATCATCTGCCTTCTCCAAGATAGATCTTATACAGGATTTGTATTTCCACCTGTCAAAACACTGTCAGCTTCCCATTTTGCCATAATGTCTCCTCATTTTGCCAAGAAGGGACTTTGGCTTTTTGTCCAGAGGCAGCAATATGCCTCCAATTAGCATGGTATTTTTCTTCTTTGCAGCAAAGACCTGCATAAGACAGCCTGAAGGCGTAGATCTAGAATTTAAGAGAAGAAGTCACCCCAGGGGAGATTTTACCTTGTGTGTTAGGATGAAGCACAGGATCCAAGAAGCAGTACTCACTTAGCCTTAGCAATTCTGCTTTTCAGTTCAAGAGTAAGTACACCCACTAAAATTAAGAAAAACACAAAAAATAAAAAATTACAAACATGAGAAGAACCTTCTGCAAGAATGCTGCAAGAACCTTCTGAACTGCCATCTTACTAATTCTGCAAACTTGGAACATATTTCAGGAGTTCAAGGAAGAGTCTGATCAGAGGTAAGTCTTGAAATTGCAGACTTCCTAAGTAATATTTCCCCACTCTCCCGAAGGATTTTATCACTGATGTTACAGAAGAGGAGAAAGTCCCATTTTTCCTAGTAGAACAAATTAATATTTCCTCCCTCTGCAAAATAAATGTATTTGAGACATAGCTGCATGCATCCCTTCACAAGCATCCCCTCAAGCAAGACATAAAAACTGTAATTAGGAAAGGGAAATGCCCAGTGTCCTGTGAGATTGAAAAGTTCTTGTCAGATCATCCAGCACATTAAGTGGCAAGAGAAAAATCTTCAGTTTGAATCCACACAGCACCAGGGAAATGTCTCTTAGTGCACTTAAAGACAAACATCACCAGTAAAGTATTTGCACTGCAATCTCCGTGCATATGGGGATATACAGCCCGAAAACCTTTGCTGCAGAGTAATTATGGACATTCTTTTCCCATTTTATATACTTCTCACAGAACCCTTTGATTTCGTAATATATGTATTTTTGTGGATTCCCAAGCACAGTATGTGATGTGCTGGAGTTGTGCTTTTACGGAGATTTCTAACCAGGCGTAACATCTGTTTGTGGGGATCCTCCTTCCCGCAGGCACTTGGACGTGGTGATGACACATTCCTGCAATTTGTACGGCCCTCTGTTATCAAGGACTCTGCTGAGAAAGAAAACTTCTACTTGGGTTATGGATACTGGGCTACAACTTTTCTTGCAAACAAAATTACCCAACACAAAGGCATTGAAATTGAACTGTAGGTATATGCAAGCTTACTTTCAGACTAAACCTGAGTATATTTTGTAATACTGCATCTCCCATGCCACATATTGAGGTGTAACAGGTTGCTAGGGTCTGGGAATGATGATCTCTGTGTGGTAGTGTGAAATAATGTGAAATTCTCTTGAAGAGTTATGCTTTATTATTATTTTTCCCACTATTGGGAAAACTGGTCTGTAATTTCCACTAGAATTTTTAAATGCATGCCCACTCCTTGCATAAGTAATTGACAGAAGATGGTGTTAGAAAAGGAGTTGCACCTCCTTAGCCAACAGAAGTTGAAAAGAAAATGACCTTTCAAGAGGTCTCATCCTAAATACTAATACTGAACAACGTCCAGGCAGTTTACAAGTTACAATGCCTTAGGTTTCCTTTAGTTACGTATGATTCCCTCACCTGTGTGATTTTCCTAAAGAGGAGTTTAAAAGGGAACTGATTATGCAAGTTTCAAGCTGTGGATCCAAACCCTTTTTGAGTCCAAGCAAAAGTGCCGACAGAGGGACAATTCAGGCAGGCTCTTTGCTGGCTATGCACCAGTCTATGAATGGCAGCAACAATGGAAGCAGTAGGAATAAGAAAGAGAATCACAGCATGGAAAAATCAATGGCTAAAGAACTTCAAAATTAGATGTTTCTGGAAGTTTCTTCTTACTAATTTTCTAAACCTGTGAGCCTTCCGCTTCTCCTGCCAGCTAAAGAAAAGAGATCAACTTATCTAGGGCACTTAAGAGCAATTATTTCTTCCACCTTAATTGCAAGAAATGCCCATGAAAGGTAATTCAGCTGTGAAGGATGTGACTGCACGTGCCAGGCAGATGTTGCCAGCACCAGAGCTGTTCCTGTGCTCCCCAAATGTTAACTCCTCACTGGGGATTACGCACGTCTTATACGCGGGCAAATAGCAATTTCTTTGTTCTCCAGCTTTATTACAACACAGTGAACTCCTTAGGAGTGCAAATTTTTGCCAAGAAGCAGCAAATTAATAACATATGTATGTGGTGTGTTTCTGCTTCCATCACAGGTGAACGCAGCGCTTGTAGGAGAAGATATTTACAGCTTTCTTGAAGCAAGGATCTTGAATCCAGCCCAGCAGGAACCAGCTGCAGTTCTGCTGGAAGAAGGAAGGCAACAGTGACGAAATTGCTTCCCCATCAATGCTGCTACTCGAGCTGTTCCACTACCTGTTTGAATCCAAGAATATATTCTATTAAATGTCAATTTAAATTAATGTTTAAATTAAATTTAAAAATTTAACACTAGTCTTTCTCTGTAAAAAAGTGTAATTTATAGGAACACTTCTGCTGATTCACTGGTTGTGTATGATTTAGCTATTCTGTGATTATTATTCTGTGTAATATAGAGACTCTCATTTTTACATAAGCACATTATAATCAAATTCTATGTATTTATAGTGTTTGGTCCTATGCATGTCCTGTTCTGTAATATGTATTACAAACCATTTGCTTTCACAGATCACCTCGATAAATGATTAGTCTGTCTTTTCTTCAAAACATTCACTTTATTTCATATTCACTTATTAAGAAACATCTTTATTGTGCAAGTAATCAACCACATTTACCTCCAACACTGGCTTAACTAAAAAGGCCCTGCTACTTCTCAAAGAACTGAAGCCAGTGAAAGTTCCTAAACCATGTTCATGTTTAAGTGCTATTCCTAAATACACACTAATTGAAGCAGAAGAATTGGCCTGAGCCAGGCTTTGAACATTGAAAATACTCTCTATAAAATCCACAATAACTGCTTAACAAAGATCACTATTTTTGTTCCTCAAACAGATGCACAGGTTTGGGGCTGACCATCCCACAAGCCCCAGGTATTGCGCCCACTTCCAATATGGGGTAAAAAAGGTAAAGAGAGAACATAAATTAAAACCCCATGCCAAGCCATTTTGGGGGTATTACCCAGCAGACCACAACAGGTCTGAAGGTCACATTTCACGTGCACATATAGAGATATTTCTAACTGACACTTACTAAACAATCAGACTGGCTACTTGCTTTAGACAGCCCTGAACAAGTATTAATTGAAACCATCTGTAGGACACGCTGTCTGTGAAGTAACTAGAGATGTTCAGCTGACTTTGGACTAAATTACCCAACAGCTTCCACACAGAAAAAGCACACTCATGAAAGTGATTTACAGTTTTAATATAACACACACAACTATAAAGGGCTCAACCATGACCCTATGGTTTCTATGTTTATTCTCTTTAGGAAAGCACAGCTGAGAGAGAAAACGGCTAAAAGCTGCCTGTTCTTCTGCATAATTTGTCCATGAGCTGTGAAGTGCCTGCTTAAGGGATGAATTAGTCTTTTTGCCTTAAAAAAATAAAGACAGTGGAGGTCCTGAGAGAATGAGATAAAAAAGGAACCTTTCCTCCTGCACGTCACCCATCCCAGCGAGAGTTAGATGAGGTGTACTTAGAGCACAAGGACTGTTCCTGCCATACATTTTATAAATATTGGGAAACTGATGAGGAAACAGTGCCTGCTCCTCTTACCCAACCCATTTACTTAATGCCTATACAAAAGCAGTAAGAAGAGTCCAGACTGGTCAAAATTCCTTGCTGTACTGCCCCATATCTAGCAAGGGAGATTCTGTGATCATGGACAAAACACATTTGTCGTGATGGAAGAATTAGGGCTGGTATCTTTATCAAGATAGCATAGCAGGAAAGATAGCAGAGTCTCCAAAAGGCCGGAGCCTTTATTGCAAACAAAGCTGGTAGACTTCAGTAAAGCTACGTAGGCTATAATGAATGTTTTTGACTGTAGGGAGAAAAATGAATGGCTCGAGTCCAGGAACTGTCTCAGCCTACATACAGAACTAGGTCTGTAGGAGATCCTTATTCAGCACGTTTCCTACAAAAGACATTAATTTACATTTTCTTGTTTAAAGAACATATAACTTCTCAATGTGAGAAATTCCAGCAGACAGGGGCTCAGAGGAATGAAGGAGCACTGCAGAGACCACTGCACATTTCATACAAACACTCACCAACTGTATCCACTTTGAGATTTCAAAGCTCACAAAGAAAATTACTTTTTTTTTTCCTCAGAGCAGAAGCTAGGATATCAACCCTGATTACTTTGTAATTGCTCACCCTTAGTGCAGTATGAGAGGCAAGAGGCCTTAATCAAGCTCATATGCAAGGAAGGATTTCTTTTAAAGGCTATCAATGTTAATGAACAACTCGGTCTTGTTTAAACATCCACACTGTGATATGGGCAAGTGTCTGAGTTTATCATGTCCTCAATCTTTTGAACAGCCAGATTTTATTTGCTAAGCATTGATCAGGCCAGAAGGAATGAGCTTATCCTGAGTGGCAGTGGCTGGACTTGAATTCTGGACTTTAGATTGCAAAATGTTCAGGATTTGATGCAATTTTGCCTCAGCCATCTATGCTGAGTTTTGGGCTGCCATTGTAAACCCAAAGACTAAAGGAAACTGTCCTGGAGTCTTACTAGAACACAGAAAGGCACATCCTCACTCTTAAAGGCTTGTGTATCTAAAAGCTAAAAAGAGATACTGAAGCTTAGTGCCAAAGGTAACAAGTCAAACACAACCGGATGTACTGATTTGCTATTTCTTGTGCATGCTAGGAGAGAGGATTCCAAATTAAAAGCCATATTGAAAGCCAGAAACCAAATATCACATCGGTTTTAAAAACAAACCCTTCAGAAAACTAGTCCCTTCACTTCATTTATGAGGTGAATTTATACAGGTTCTTTTTATCCTTTGATTAGTTACTTTATTGTCTTTTGATTATGCCAGGAGTCTACAGCTGTGATATTGTTGCAAGAAGCTACAGGTGTTTAATTTAAAATAAAAAGGCTTTTGTGCAATTTTTTTAATAATGAAACTATTTCTACCAGTATTAGATTTTTATGAAGCCTTTTGAACTTATGCTTTTCATATCTATTGGTTCAGCTGATACAGTGAAATATCTCCTGTGAAATTATAATAGCCCTGCATAATTATCAGTCTACTAAAATAAGGCTTTTCAAATACGTACTCACTGACCTGTTCAGTGTCCTGTTGCACAACAGCCCCTCATGAACGTATTAATCATGGACATATCACTGTTGAAACATTCAGTATGTTACACTGGAGCTTCCCACTCCTCCCCTCAGGGCACAATCCTTTCTTACTGCACTGGCTCACTCAGCATCTGTATTACTCACTTTCGCAGTAATATTGCAGTTTAATCTTTGAAGCTTTTCAAAAAGGGCTGCAACAGAAAAATGTGCTTGGAAAGGGGTATGAAATAGCAATTAATATGTTCAGCAATCTGCAGAAACAAAGCCCTATCCTCTGCAAGCAAGATTCAACTAATTAGGGGGCAAGTGCGCTCTTACTTGGCAGTGACACTCAAGCTACTTCCGCAGCCTGTTATCCTTCTTGCTTTGTGAGTCCTCACTCCAACCAAACTCTTGGGAAATTTGGTAAAATTCCTACTCAGCTAATAAAATGCTTTCTGAAAACCATGCACTTACCCTGGAGCTTTGCAGGTATCAGGTGATGAAGGACTTCACCTTTCAGCTCGATCCTGCAGCTGCATTAACACTTCCCCAGGAAAGCCTGGGTTTGTTCCAATGCTCTTCTTATCTGCCACCACTCCAAACAGAACACAACATGAAGCTCAGATTCCAAGCTACTTACAGTAAGATATGATGGAAACGTCATTGTTAACATAATCATTCCCTGACCACATTACATGGATATTTCCAAACAGACACCCGTTTCAGGGCATTTTGTTTAGAACTATTTTATCTGTGCTTCAGAAAAAGCATATAGCAAGGCCAACTTCCTGAAGCCCAAGCACAGTGCAGGATCATGCCACTGCTTCACACAGGGTAAATCCACCACCACATTGTTATCTAAAAAAAGAACACCCAATTATCACTGAAACAGCAAATTTTTCCTTTAGGACACACAACTCCTCCACCCTCTTTAGCAGAAGACTATGACACAGCTGAGGAAACTGCTCTCCTCAACCTGTATTTTCCCATAGTATTCACAGAAATGTAAGCTGAAAAGAAAGAAAGGAAAGGAAGAGCATCCTTACTGATGCCAGGTAAACTTGCAAACTTAGGAGAATACCAGCTACAGCAGTTGGAACTACGGCTGGGAGCCCCAGACTGACTCTTGAACCACCTTTGATAGAGCCAAGAACACAGTCAGGGTAGAATGGAGCATAACAAGGACAGCTACCATGAGCTGAAGTCACCTTTTAGTCCTCACTTCAGGTGTTCCCTTAGAGTTGATGTTTTGAGACATAATCACCCATTTCATTTACTATTACAACAGTTTGTAATTTTAACTATGGACACCATACATACCTGTAGTCTCATCTTAATTTTTTTTTAAAAGTAAGGCTGATGGCTGATCTTAGATATCACATTCTTTCAGTTCAGGTACTTAAAAAGTAAGCCAAAAAACAAGTTTGTTTGTTTGTTTGTTTGTTTAAAAAAGAAAAATTCCACTCATCTGCTTGTTCCCTTCCAGTATCTATGTTAAGAAATCTTGAGCAGCATTTCCTCCCCCTGCCTCTTCCCTTGTTAATTAGTTAGCTATAGATGCTTTCCAACACAACAGTAACGTATGGCAACTCATTTTATTGGCACGAAGGATGTGCTAAACATTGTCTTGTTCTCTTCCTTCAGTGTACACTTCCTAGAAAATGAAAAAAGCATTACGTATTCCCACTCCGCAGGATGCCAAACACAGACATCTCCTGAGCAAACAGAGTAAGTTATTCAGTGTAATAACTACAAAGGCAAGAATGAGATTACAAGAAAACATCCTCTACAGCTGTAAACACTATCTGCAAGGTTTACTATTCACCACCATTACTTTTCCATGCTGAGCCAATTCCAATTCCTTCTCTTCTCCTTGCTAAAGCAGGCACTTTTTTTTTTTCATTATTTTGGATCTCCTATGTACTATTTTTGCATAGAGGAAGAAACATGTGGTGATAAATGAGTCTGAAAGTCAATCAAAACCAACACTGAATCATGCATCTCTTGTTTTAAGGTTTGATACCCCCCCAAAAAATGTTTAAAAAAATCAGAAGTCAATAGCCTAGGGAGTTTCTGCTTTGGCAGAACTAGAGTAAGGCAGTAGCCAAACACACTGCTACTGGCATTCAGTCTTGGATATTTTAAGCCAGCAAAATCATAGCTTGATTCAGTATCATTAAAAGAGATGCTCAAAGGGGGCACTGTAAGGCTAAGTGAAGAAATTACACAAAATGTATTTCAACAATGAAAATTACTTGGGCAACCAAAAGACAGGGGAAATGGTGTTTTCTGTGCTTTGAAACTAAATCAGGAGAATTGAAAAAAAAACCCAAACTGTGTAGTAGTAATTAGATGTGAATTCTCCCCCAGTTCCCTAAAACAGTCTGTTTGGAACAGTGCTGTGTATTAAACCTTGCATGCTCCAGGCCTGCATTTTCGCAAGCCCTGAATCTCCCGCAAACAAAAAAGTCAAAGACTGTACAAAGAATTGCAATCCACCAACCAAAGTCTGCCGAAATGTGTTGCCCTTTTCTTTAGGACAATGTTGGACATTTTGCTGCCATTGCAAAATGGACAAACTTACATCCACGTGGAAAGTCTTTCATAGCGTTGCCCACTGCAGTGTTTCACTGCAGCTGCTTTATCTCGATTACGGCGGGGGAAAAAAGCCATTAACCAATTTGATGATTGGTTAAAGAAAGCTCATGTCTGAAACTGCTAGTCTCATCTCAGCTATTCTTGTCAGGCTCCATATGGTCCCTATAACAAACAATTATCACTTTATAAGAAAATGTGAATTTCTGTCCAGTTTGTCCAGTTTCTAATGGAGTTTGGACGTGTTCTGCTCATTCTGCTGTTTTAAAGTCACTCTCCTCATTTTTTAATGACTTTATAAACACAGCAATGAACAGGGCTATTGTGTCCTGCTGCATCTGATTTACATCTGCATTAAATACTCCTTATGGCTCCCTCCAGCAGCATAGAGCACTTTCAAGGAACCTTGTGAAACTCAGCCCAAGGCCCAGGGACAACGCCAGAAGGAAGTCAGGGGGTCTCATTACCAAGGGAGAAGTTGGGGTGTCATTATGAAGGGAGAAGTTATGCTCCCTAGCACTTAAAGGGAGTGGAAAAGTGAACTGCAAGCCATACACACTGATTCTATTTTCTGCATGCACGGCAGTGATCCATATGGTGACATTTCATCTACAAATTTATTAGCAACATTAAGTAACAGCTTTCTAGTCTTGTGCTTGGAATTGACACCCACTGCACTCAAAATGCTATAGTGGACTTGTGGCAGGGAAGTTGTAAGAATCTTTGGCTTGGTAATTTGGTGGCAGAATAAAGGTAATTCAGACTGCAGCATTTATGATTTTAGCATAATCAGGCTATGTAAAGCCACATTGGTAGGATACAGGCATGGTATACAAGATACAGGATAAAAGAAACCTCCTTTGTCCAGCCTAAAACATGGTCCCTGTACTCCTCAAGATCCATGGTAAAGGAAGCTTCCTACAGCTCCTCCTTAGAGAAATCTGATGGGGGTCATAAATCAGGTCAATATATTAAGGCTGTTAAAAGAATAACTAGAAATATTAACTTATTTCAGATTCACCTTAGTCTAAATTGCTTTACTGAGACACAGTGGCTGCAGAGGCATCACAAACTGCTCATGGCCAAGCCCGTGCTCTGTCCTACCCTTCCAGCCATTTTTTACACCACCTTTCAGTGCACTGAGCAGTCTGGCTCCAGGCATCACACAGAGTAATTGTTTCTCATGCTAAGAGATAACCTACATGTCACAGGCAGATGTAACTTGCCTTCTTACCTTAACCTCAAATAAAAAGATTATTATTTTACTTTGGTGGTGTTTCTTGAATGTATTTATAGGCACTTTTTTATCATTAATTGGGAATGAATATGAATCCAGAGGGTACATGTTGTGTGAAATTACATTTTAGAGTGGCTCTACTTTTTCAGAAAAAGGATAGAAGTCACATTCGTCTGTAATTAAATTTAAGATTAATTCTGTATTTGTCAAAGCTCTCCTGATTAGCCTTATCATGCATCTCATACAGTATAAAAAACAATGGGGAACATAAAACTACCATTCATTCACAGGTAATTTTTCTAAAGCATTGAAAAACTCTACTCAGTAATATACAGGACCACTACCCAGCCTGAAAATCTGGTAGTCAGGCTATCCATAGTGATCTCACGGTTCTGCTATGACTCAGGAACATAGAAATCCATTAAAATCCTTTCATTAATCCCTGATGCTTTTACTGTATGCAAAAGGCACGCAGCTTAAATACCGAGTTATACAACAGGTTTTAACCTTCTGCCATGACTCCTTCCTGAATCTCACTGGCTTAGGGAGGGAAACAAATGATGAATCCGAACTACAACAATGAAAAATTTAGAGACAAGTTAGGGCAAAAAGTTTTGCAAGACATGACTACCATGACCAACACATTTGAGTGAATAAACGGTATTCTGAGGGCAGTGGTTCATCACCTTTCCACACGAACAGGAAAATATTCAGCTTTACCTTGCTGGAAATAAGTTGTGCAACTCCCATACAAACTGGTGCAGACAGGAGCTGAAAAATAAAAAGAAGTTAAGGGAGAGCAAGAGCCTTTTTTACTGAAAACGAACAATTTGTCTGTATTTCACCCCAAAGGTCATTGATGCTCTTTTACATGCAATGTTACATGATTGCTTTTGGTGTTGTTGCTTTGAAGACAGTTAGATGGTAAAAATTAGGTTCCATTCCTTGTGTTTTCATTAAGCTAACAGCCAAAAAAAACCAGCAACAAAAATAAAAATAATGGATAATAATAATAATACAACAATAAAAATCTCATAAGCAGACACAAAAGGTACGCACTAACTCATCAGCTCTATATTCCCACAGAAAAGAGGTGAACACTGTCCTGCACAGCTGCTTCCAGAGCCATTGGAACTCATCCTGCTCACAGGAATCAAAAGAAATAATAACTGTCGCCTTAAAAAAATTAAGCACTTCCATGAACTCAAGAATATGGCTTTTTACCAGCCAAATCTTTCTGGCAGCTCCTTTTCACATGGCAACACTCAGGTGACTGCAAACACAGGCAAGCTTCAGAGCCAGCCGCCACCATCTTGAGGCTGTTTGAAGTTGCTTGTAACTCTCTGCCACCTCAAAACTGTTAATTTTTTCCTGATGAACTGCACTGGTGCTGGGTCTCTGCCACCATCCCCTCGGCCCCACATGAGCACCGCCTCTGTTAGCGGAGGTAAATGCCTCTGCTTTGTCTCCACTGCAATACTGAGGCACCATATCTGCGATTTCCCGAGGAATTGTCTCCCTGCAGGTAACTACTCCTTGTCTATCCAGCGAACACAATAGCTCAGATGCCCTGCTCCCCTGTCTTGATGAAGTAACTTCAGTTTTGTTACTGATGCCTAGAAAACAACCACCACACCCAGCTTGTAAAGTTCACTGCAGCAACTTTAAATTAGTCAGATCAAGGGGGAAAAAAAAAATGCCAGAACTAAGGAAGCAGTGTTTGCGTCATGGGACATTTGCTTGCAAGCTTCTTTCAAATCTAAATCAGGACCCACCATCTTTTTGTCTGCCAAATTTTTTTCCAAGCTCTACTAAATCTTTAAGCAGCACTATCACAACAGTAGGTCCTGTAGCATTCAGTGATAACTATTTACTAGAGCAAAGACAACATTAATTTCTTAATTTAAAAACCAATCAAGAAAAATAATTTTTCCTTTAGTAATATAAAAATCAAAACAGTCCTTTTTTATTTCCTTATTTTTTTAAGATAAATTTTAAGTTAACTACTATGCTGGAAATACATCAGGGGAATTTATTCTTCTGTTTCAGATTTGAAGGATTAACTCTTCAATTATTAAGTTGTACCAACAGCTGATCACTTGGTGTGCAGCCTATTTTTAAAAGTACATGAAAGATTAGTGTAACCAGAATACCTAGAATAAGAACATTTAGCAAAACCCTGCCATGCAGAAATCTGAAATTAGTGCTTGAGACCTGGTATATCAATTTACAGTTAATGCCAGGCTTGCTCTCAGGGGGGCTCAGGTCACTTTTTAATGGCCTTCAACAGCTGCACACACACAACCCTTCCCCCTCCCCACACTACCACCCAACATACAAGCATTGTTTCCAGCTATGGGGTCAATTCAAATCCTTACTAAAAACATTTGATGCCAGCTTTACATTCAAAATTACATATTAATTCACAAAAGAAAGGACATCACAATTTTCTCTTAAAAAAAAAAAAGGCTGGGGTGGGAGGGGGTTATTTCAAACTGGGACTGATGCGTTCCTCTAGAGCTGCCAGCAGGTCCCTTTGAGGTCCTGTTAAAATCCTGGTGGCCATATTCCAGAGGATTTGTACTTTGCAGCGCTCCAGAGTGAGAAGAAGAGAGGGAGGAACCAGAAATCCCTCCAAAGCATCATTCTCTGCTTACTGCTTGGTGCTACTCTTTGCGAGTCCGTCTAACCGAGGTGTTGGTCCTCCAGGAACTGCAGGCAGGTTAGGAAACAAGAGCCCTTCATGCAGGTCACTGTCTCCTCTGAGGGTCTCCTGAATGTCTCACCCTGCCTATAAAATGCAGTGATTTCTGTGATAAGCCCCTCAGTATGCATCTCTCTGCATCTGTTTCCTTAAAAAATCCAGCATGTCTAAACCCACCAGAGTGCATCTTTCTGTTTAAAGGAACAACATCTCATTTGCAAGAACTCACATTTTCAGGTTGTCCTAGTGAATGATGTTTTCCAGCATATCCTTCTGAAAATTGCAGCCCGTGAAGGGTTTACTGCTGTACCTTGACCTGCTAGCTCCAGGTTACAAGGACCTGGCAAACACAGATATCAAACATAAGTTACCTTGTTTAAAAAACTCCTTTAACTTAAATTTTACTTCAACTTAAATATTAATTTTATTTTAAATTTAACTTAAATAAAACTTTAACTTAACTAAATGTTACCACAGAACTCCCTCCATAGACCTGAGTAAGCCAATACAAGAAGGCACATGAAACAAATTAAGTCTTAATAAATTTATGTGACCCCTTGAGCACAAGCTCTATTCCTCTGGTAACTCCTGCACTGTGCAAGCCAAAGCAGCGGAGAACTCAGGCACAGCAGCAGCCAGCTGAGAGGGTACACAATGACTGACCAGCTTTGAAACAAGGATTACAGCTCTAGCAGGCGTTAGCAAAGCATCAGCACAGCAAGAGTTAAGAGCATGGCCTGTACTTTACTGGTGGGAATAGTTTGGGAAACAGAAATAGTAGGAACAGGATCCTTTAAAATGACTTCGGTTTTTATTAACGTATTTTTACAGGACATCCCAGTTAAGCCAGACAGCATGTTTACAATAGGGTCCTGTCTAAGGACAGCTTAAAACTATTATACAGTACATACAGAAGGACAATACAGTCCCAGTACAAGCTACCAGCAGGCAGTAAATCACGTCAAAGCCTCACGTTCCACCTGATTAACTGCTTGGCTCCAGCACTGCAACCTACTCCAAGAATGCTTGCTTCAGTGTAGCTAAGAGTTGTCAGAGAATTTATGTCATCTGATGGCAAGTTACATAAAATAGTGCCCCAGTGTATCATTTAAGAAGCATTACTTGGCATGAGCTGCAAGAGTGTGTGGCTTCACACCTGCAGTATCCTCTGGTGCTATGTATTCCTTAAAAGTGGACTCCATTTAGATGTCTCATTTACTAGAAGAAATCACATCACCTCTGTCCCAGTGGGATCATACAAGCCTGGATTACAACTCTATCTGAATTACAAACACATCCAAAATTTTATCACTCATGAGTCAGTCTACCCTCAACATGGCAACTGCGATGAAATTATATTTCCCACAAAATTTTCCTTGATTCTGAAAATGGCTTAAAAACGGCTACCCTCATAAAAATGAAGACCTTGCATTTTTCACTAAATGTACAAGCCTGAGAGTGGACCAAACAGTAAAATCTTTCCACCACCTGAACACAAAGGAAACCTTGTTATTCTGAAGTTCAAAGGCAACCCAAGCCACTAGAGAGGCAAATTTCGAGAGCATCCCAAGGTCCATAGATGGGATATTTGTCAAACACGCAAGGTACTATGAAAACCAAGCAATAATCCTTACAAAGTCTGTTTTTATCCGACTGTCAATCAGCAAGGCATCTGGCATCATCTGAGATGTCGTGCATCTTGATCAAGAGTTAGAGTCCTGTAAGTCAGCAAAAGCGTTTCATTGTACAGTCCACTAGCCCTGACTCTGTGTGTTCCTGCACAGCTTTTCTCAGAGTTGTGCAGGAATTTAGCAGAAAGCTGGATGCCAGTTTTAGCAGTATTATCTTCTACACCACACACACAAACAAATCCAGTATTTCTATGGAGTTTCTCACTCTTGGCCAGCAGGAGGCTTGCTTATATTCTTTTGTAAGATTAAGTAATCATCACATATTTTTAAAGTGCAGTCTTATTACCTCTTTCCTTAGGCAAGGCAGTGATACTTCAGCTTTACCCTGGATAAAATGTTGAGATGGTCTGTACTTCAGGTCTCTGCAGGAAATCTAAAGCCAGTAAAGAGGACAATTTCTTGCATTTAGCACGTTGCAATACACATGGTAGGCTAAGCCCCTGAATTCCTCCTCTTACTTATCAATTGAGGCAATTTTTTATTGTAACAATTATATCACAGATCACAGAAAAACATTTTCTTTGAAAATTAAACAAGGAGTTTAATTAAAATCAGAACAGGTCTTCTAAAATAACAGCAGAACAACAAAGCACAGATGTCTGGACTGCAAACATATTTACCTACTTTTTCTGCTCAGTCATAACAGCATTTCCACAGCTATCACTAAAAGAGCTTTAACAAATTAAAAGCTTGATGTTAAGTTACTTTTCCCTGGTAGAAGATGAAAAAAAGTCCTTCTGGTTTTAGAAAAGAGTACGACACAAGCTAAATGCTGAGGCCATGGTGAAGCAGATATGCAAAATCCATTAGAAATCCAGATATGGACATGCAGATCAATGTGTCCACCAGCTGTAGTGACATTTAAAGGAGAACAGTATCACCACGGGAGCCTTTAGACACAAGCACCTGAGTAACTGAGAGGAAAGAAAGAAACCAGCACCTGTTCCCCAGCAAGGTGTGACATGAGACACAAGCACCAGGTAGCTGCAATCTGAAATGGAAATGCACACAGCAGCATCAAGGGGGGAAGGATTTTGGCTAAGCAGTTAATGCTAGGAGAAGTGGTTGAGGATTGCAAAGCTGAGACCAGCTGTTCAGAGGACTTCTCTCTCTGAACCCAGAATGGCACAGGACTTCTCCTTACAGAGGGCAAAGCTTCAAGGGACAGTAGCTCTGGCAGGAACATCTCTAATGATGCCATATTTTTGGATTCAGAGCTCATAGGTGGGAAAGGAGGAAATGTAGGTGGGAGGGAAGCAGCTCAGCCATCGCTGAGCTCAGCAGCTGTAAGAGCCAGCAAGGCTGAACACAAGTGCTCCCAGGATTTAGGGAATTGCTCTCCAAGCCTTTGGGGGACATGTGGCCAAAGGGCTGTGCTGCTGTGACACAAGCCACTGGGCACAGCCCAGGATTTTTGTAGCTACCAGTCATGCTGCAGGGCACAGCGAGGTCCAGGAGGGTGCTCAGCAGTTGCCACTGCCACTGAGTTGCCATTTACAGAGCTCAGCACACTGTGCAGCCTTCACCTTTGCAGATTTGAGGTGACCACTTCAACTGGCTCTGGTTTGGAAAATACAAAATCAGTAAATTAGCTTTTACCCAGCTTTCTAATCTCCAGGTGCTTTTATTTAATGGCAAGAAAAATCAGAGGTTCAGTCTCAACTAAAGTTTCAGTGAATTTAACAGCTGAAAATGTAACAAAGGCTGGCTGTGCTCATTGCCTTGCTCAATCACCTGCAAATGCATGAAGTGGAAGCAGTGGTATCTGCCTGTACAGACTCAGTGACTAAGTGCAAGTATTACTTATACGTGATTTTCTTTTCCTGGTCTTGCAATTCTTCACCCGGAGCATCAAATACCAGAGCCATGATATGTTAACACCACCTTTCCTGTGGGGCTGTGCTCTACCACTTCACAGCAGGCTTCCAAGAAGCTGGGTGCCTCTGGTAATTCAGACTGCTAGAGACACCCATAAGGCAAAACTGAATGGAAACTGCTGTATTCCTTCCTAATGGATCCATGCAATTTTTAAATCGACTTTCAAAAATGCACCAAACATACCCAGGGGAAATAAGCTAACAACGTGGATTGCTGCCTGAAATAATTATACAGATAACTCAGGGTGTTTAGTGTAGTGATGAAAGAAAAGAAATAAGAAAAAGCGATTAGCAGGCTTCACAGCAGTAACGTGGTTTAGCAAATCCCGTGCTTCCCGTTCCACAACAGAAACTTTGACATCGCCTAGATTTATAAATACTGTACTGTATGTGTTGGTTTTCCCAGTTTAGGAGTCCCTACTGAGAAGCTCAATATTCTACAGGAAACACTCCTATAGCAGAGGGCTAGCTACTGCTCTCGTTCTGACATACCTGCAGATTTGTGACTCCATCGTTATTTCACCACACGGCTCTGTAAGAAGTGATTTCACTGCAAAAAAGACTACCTGCTCATAAAAAGGCTTGTGCATTCAAGTGCAGTACTGAAAGGCAATTAAAGATGTGCTTTGCCGGGGTATCAGGCTAGATCAATTCTTGCTGAGGAGCAGCACAAAGATAGGTAATGGACTTCAGGATTTCTCAAAGCCAGAGTTTTGAGGTGAGCTGTCTAAATACATGGCAAGCCTCAAAATCCTGACAAGCTTTCTCTTATTGAACTTCAAGAGAATTTAAAGGGAACTCAGGCACAATTTCTAGGTGAGCACAGTTTGATGAAGCTCTGAAAAATAAGCCTTTGGGGTTTTTAAATATTTCCTTTAAATTAAATATTCATCTGATAATAGTTAAACAATATAGTGGCAAGTTTTAACATGTGCAGTGAAATGGTATTTCACTACCTTCAAATAACCAGCAGGATGAGATATCAGAGACATTAGCCCTGGCTGTACTAGTCCTTCACTGAAACTACACCTACAGTATTTCAGCATTACAACAATTTTCACTTGCATCATCTTTTCCTTTATTAAAAAACCCCCAACACAACTTGACCAGTGTTTCTACAAGCAACTCTTGCTCAATTAAAATACTATATCCAAATAGATCTACTCTACACCCTGTTTTGTCATGAAAGTACTAAATTCCAGACGATGAGCATATGTGGGTGTCTGCTCCTGACTCTAACCCCTGTTTTAAGTATATATTTCAAAGATACTTTCCATATAATCAAGGTCAATGGGGAGGAAGCAGGAAAAACTGAATTGTTAAAATTGCACAGAAGGATTAAGAAAGTTATGCACCAGGAGTTTGTTTCAATGCTAATTTTAGCAGGATTCAAATCCTTTTTTTTTTTTTTTT
>VZTD01003683.1:1122565-1264600 GCA_013397725.1 Rhagologus leucostigma
TGTTTCAGTTTGTTGAGGCTTGAAATCTTGGAATCCATGAGAGACAGAATCACTGAGTAGAAACTACAGTGTGAACACAAACAATGATAAATAACCTAGCTAAGAAGATGCCTGCAAACATTTCTAGTACTAAATCTGCCAAATTACACCTATAGTCACTTGTTGGTCTCATCTCACCATTATTTCCTTGGTTGTTACATTATCATACCCCAGAATGTGAATTTCAATGGAAACTCTGGCTGTTTGGGATCCATGTGTCAGGGGCACAACACACCTCCTCAAAAAACCAAAAGGAGTAACGGGAATACAAGTAACAAAATGAAGAAGGAAGGAACACAAGTTAATAGATAAAGACAGAGACGATCTTTAAAATGACCTATGCTGTACCCAAATATCCTTATTTATTTATATTATGATGATTTTAATAACACAGTCTCCTTGAAAAAAGTTTGGTAAGACAGTTCTAACCATACTATAAGCCCCTATTAACAAAAATATTGCCAGTGCCATCACAATGGCATTCTTAAGCAAAACCAAGAACTTTGCAAGGACAACATACTTTCCAGACGGATATAGCTACTTGTGTTTAACAGACAGGGAAACAGAGCCACTGAAAGCCAAAAGCTCTACCCTAAGGGCTTTGCCTCAAAATTTGAGAGTCAGCTGAGCAACTTGACTACTGCTTCAGATGCTGATCATCGCTCCGCTTTCCCCTTCTACTCTCCTTTCTACATTTCTAGTGTTTATTCAACTGCACACCCATCTACCTTTGAATAATGCACGCTTGGGTTGAGACATGCATACGATGTTGAGCAAAATACACTCAGGGCCTCTATGCATCATCACCACACACACACAGTCAGAGTGATAACAGTCCTAAGGCTGGCTAAAGGATGGATGGGAAGGAATGATTGCAAGAGGGAAATTTTACTGAAATAAAGCTCATCACAATATCAATCTGATACTTCTGTTTTGCAAAACTTATGCACAACCTCACCACTCTGAAGCACCTGTGTTGTCACCAACACGCTTTTTTTTCTCCATGTCAAACAAGAGTACCTAGCAGAGATTAAGACATAAACGCTAAAAAGGAACAAAAAGGAACCATAATTAGAAAAATCCCCTTTCAGACAATACCAAAATATTAAAGCAAATATTAGAATAAGTGGAATATTTTATTGCAGTGGAGAAGTGCTTACTGCTGTCATCTGGCAGATACTGTGACATACGCAAACCTGAATGTTGATGAAAGAAATGGGCTTCTACAATTTGAATCTTGCCTTTGCTCCTGGACTGCTTGAAGCACCTTTTCCAAGCAGCATTCTCTTTAACCAATTTTCCATTTTTAGAAAGATGATTTGCAACTGATGGAAGAAACACTGATCTCATGTTTTCATGGATAATAACTCCTTGGATAGTCTGAATCTCAGTGCGAGACGCAACTTGCTTTACAATACGCTGGTATTAAACACACCTCATAACACCCGTTACTTTGGCTTAGTTTCACGAGATCCTCCATGTCCTACCCAGCTGGAGGAGGATGCAGCCAAGCCAAGCCAATGTTTAGGCAAGTAGAAGAAGCTACAGGAGCAAGATCTGGTTTGGAAAAAAGTTCTATCAACCGAGTCCAGAGGAGTGCCATGAAGATGATCAGGGGGCTGGAGCATTTTCCCTGTGAGGACAGGTAAAGAGAGTTGGGGTTGTTTAGCCTAGAGAAGAAAAGGCTCCAGGCAGAGCCTATAGCAGCCTGCCACCACTTAGGTAGGGCCTACAGAATAGATGGGGAGGGACTCTTTATCAGGGAGTGTAGTGATAGGATGAGGGGTAACAGTTTTAAACTGAATGAGGCTAGATTTAGATGAGATATTAGGAAGAAATTCTTTGCTGTGAGGGCAGTGAGGCCCTGGCACAGGCTGCCCAGAGAAGCTGTGGATGCCCCATCCCTGGCAGTGTTCAAGGCCAAGCTGGATGGAGCTCTGAGCAACCTTGACTAGCAGAAGGTGTCCCTGCCCCTGGCAGGCTATTGGAACTAGATGGTCTTCAATGTCCCTTGTGACCCAAAACATTCTGTGATTCAGTATCCGACTACTTTCTTTCCATAATATGAGGTAGAGCCTAATTTTAAGTACTGCCTTTCTCAACAGGATCTTTTTGAATGGCAACACAGTTCTTTTAATTTTGGTAATTACATCAGGATAACTCTTTGTAGCCACCTCCTTGCTAATTACTCGCTACCTTGCACAACACTAGGTTTTGGTAAGAAAGCCACATGGAAAACACAGTGTTTATCTTGGTGAACTCAGCAACATAACCACACTGCTTGAAAACAAACACATTCATGAAAATGCTGCTACCTCTGAGTCACCACACAAGCCCCACATCAGCACACAACCTCCTGTAATTTGAGAGCCTCATTAAACCTATCAACGCTTATATCTTTTCAGACTGATGAAACAAGAAAAGTTTCGAGACAGCAGTAGGCTTTGCTGTCCCCTAGCTATAATCTGCTGAATTTGGGAATTCCCTTCAGAGTTTTTCCCCTCTTAATGCTAATGGGCATGGCACAAAGACCATAGATTCTGCATTTATTCAGAAAAATTATTCTTCTATTGAGAAAAAAATAATGCAGTCCACAAAGCAATGTAAAGATACTTGTTCTCAGCAGAACTGCAAAACAACAAATCTTCAAATAAGCAAAAATGTCTGATTTTTCAAAAAACCCACTTTAATTACTGTGTGGTTTGTTCAGTTTTCTTTTGAAGACGCCTAACATATGGTATGATTTACACAACACTGGCAGTGAGCTCGAGACAGAAGATTCAAATCTAACTGCAGAAGTATGCAAAACTTAACACTACGCATCAAGATTGTCCTTCTCATCAGCTGAGTATGGCCTTTTAAGTTTGCATGCATAATTAATTCCTATTGCTAAATATTCTTTAAATACTAAGAAATGTATTTCTTTTTATTTTCATATGTATGGCTTGTCCTCGTAGCTGGTGACACTGGAGCCACCAAGGGGCAGAGATCACTGGCTTCCTCAGACAGGGCAGTCCCCTCATTACAGAAGTGCACTCACGCTCCCGGCTTCAACAATCTCAGTTTAAAGGAAAAATACTTGTACACAAAGGAAATGGCACTTTATAAGACGCAGCCTTCAAACGGTGCAGCACACAGACTCCAGCTGTGCCTCCCTCCTTCGAGGGTTCATGCAGGTCCCTTCTGAGGTGCCCAGCTCAGGCACCCACAGCTGTGCCAGTCATCGAGCCACTGGGCAGCCACCTCTCCCAGCAATGGCAAGCAGGTTGGGCAAGCAGGTTGGGCAAAACCCCTCAGCTGCCTGTTTTATTTTGAGGGCATCAAGGGAAGAAGCTACAAATGGGGCCATGTACTACAAAATACTTCAACCTTCAATAATATCTCTCCTTTTTGCCTCACTCAGTGCCCTGCACCTCCCAGCGCTGTGACCCTGCCGTGTGTTCAAATACAGCTTTAGGTTAATTCCTTCTCAGTAAAAGCATCCTAAAAAACAGCAACAGAGGGTCTGTAAAACAAAGTTTGAAAAAAAAATACCACAAGAGTTTAACTGAGAACCTCTTGCTCGGTTCTCAGGAGTTCAGAGAACCAGTGGTTTCTTTCTTGAGAAGAGATAGTTTTAGTGGTGTAAGTTATCTGCACTCCTGTAGTGTTGGTGCAGCACTTCTCAGGCTCTGGGTCACAAGTAGGTCAAAAACCTTCACGCAGCAGTTTGCAAAACAACTCTACACAGAGTAAGACGTTTTTAGAAGATACCTGTACCTTCCTTGGTATGGAAAGAACTAAACAAAATCAGCACGGAAAAATGATAATAATTCAAAAGCTTTGCCTCATTATTTTGATTGGAAACGATAATTACTGTGGCAGCACTCCACAATGCATTTGTGATTCATTTTTTCCCCCAAAGAGGTTAGGCAATTCTCAGATTTTTTCCAACAAGTTTAGAAGGCCATAAAGAAACCTTGAAAACCACTGGTCTAGATGGCCTCACCATCAAGGCTGTCTGTCTGAAAATCTCACTTGCAGATTCTTACCAGGCTGATGCTGGGGATCCTGAACTAGAGCAGAGAAGAGGAAAACTGAGATCACAGATTTCCACTTACGTTGGTTTTAGAACAAGTGATACAAATGATACAAAAAGAAATTCTTTATTCTGTGTTCAAAGCACTGAGAATTGCACATGATTAAGTATTAGAAATGATAAAATATTCAAAGAACATCAGGAAATAAGTGATTTATGGCTTATATTTTAAAATAGTACCCACATAATACCACCATTTTCATATTTTGGCTGTATTTACATTACTAGACACTTAGGGTGGAAGAGGAAAAGCCCTGGTTCAATTCCTGTTAACCAGTGGGAATCTAACCCCAGACTGCTTGCTGGGATGCTCCCCCTGTACACAAAGGCCTGACAGGGACAGATGCAGAAATACTCAAGCAGTTCCTTCCTGTGACCCATCCACCCAACACAGCCACGTGCACAGAGCAGCAGCAAGGCAGGAGTTGGTTGTCTATCACAAGGCAACACAAACCTTAGCCCCATTTTTAATTAAATACAAGATCCTAAATGCACTTAAAATGAAATCTGGGCAGCATTTAGGAGCCGAGCTGAGGAACGCATCCTCGGAATTGCTGTGCAGTCTTTCACACACCCAGAATTTGTGGGTGTCCAAGTGATGCCACTCAAGTTGTGCTGCCCATACCCAGCTTTCTTCGGAGCCTGCTGCCCACTTCAGCCCCAACGCAGTTCTGATTTGGGACTCCTCAATTTGGGAGTCTCAGCACGCTCTAACCCAGAGCACATCTCAAACAACACATGACACGCACCAGTCTCAGGGAGGATTTCCTGCTGCAAACGTTACCCTTCCCTTCAAATTCATGCACTGCATTGCAAATAAATCAGTAAGTCAGTATTTAAAGCACTCAGCAGGACTCAAAGGCCCGCTGTAATTTCCTAACCAGACTGAGGGACCTCAGACATATTCTCTTTTCCTCTCCCAGCAGACTCCTGCAATCCTGAAACTGCAGTCTGCTGCAGAGTCCTACAGAGGGAGGATGTACTTTCTCCCACAGCTGAAACTATGCCACTTCACCCAGACCAGGAATGAAAGCATCATTATGCCCAAACACAAAGGCCCTTAGCTTTTACTAGGAAGATAACTGGGCTTTGATTCCTTCTGCACGTATCAGACATCATAACTTCTTCCTGTTAAGCACAAAATCCCTGGACTCTGATGCTGGACTGCGTGAGTGGCCAGGCTGCAGTGAATAAGCAAATGGTCTCCTTGAATCTCCAATCTGTTTCTCCAGGAGAAACAGAAGAACACCCATCCCACTCTACAGGAGTCTCATGACCAGAGCAGTTTCAGGGGCAGTGCAAGACATGAACTTGATGACCACAAACTGACAAAAGAATTGAGGTTTTGTTTTACTCGTGTCCTTTTGTGGCCACAAGCTGCTTTCTTACGTACTGGCATTTTACCTCATGTTATCCAGCTCTAGAAATCACTTTTCTTTCTCCTTGTGAAGGCAAGGGAACAATATGAGTATTGCTTGCATCAACAGAACAATTTCCAATATTAAATTTCCACATACAGTCTCAGTTATTTTTGTCATCCCAATTGTCTCCCAGCGAAAACAAACCCATTTTTGTTTCTGCTATGAACTGATTGAACTAAAAAATTGCTTCATCTGAAAATTTTGGAACATCCTATAAAAAGCCACTTGGAAATCCATAAATTTTCAAAATAAATACAGGATGGTTACACTCATCCATAATGCTCCTCCTTCCCTGCTGCTATGGGAATTACACTGCATGGGGAATATGCCTGTTAGCAGCTAAATTTCCCACCAGAAGGGTCCTTATCTGCAGCATGCTGAGAGGCTGAGATCCAGAAGAAAGCAAGTTTTCAGAAATAAAATAAAATCTCATCTGACCTGGGGTTTTTTATAGGAGGCTGGTCAAGAATAGAGGAATCCAATCAAATATCCCTTTTTGTGCAACCCAGAAGGAAGACAGTGAGTCCATAACAGGCATGAGATTGCCATCCCCCTCTTGATATCCAACAATACAACTACTATCAACTGTACAGCTGGTTCAGATTTGTTGGTGTCTTATTGCCTAGCCAAGGAAAAAGCTGACTTTACTTCTGAAGATGTGTGCTTTGTTATACAAAGAATACCAAAAAAAGGAGTTTCAGAGAATAACATAAATCAAGAGGTCCTCTTGGTACCACCAGAGTTAAACCCTGTGACTTCACTATATAATATTTCACGTATTATCAAGCAGAGATAATCCGATTTCAGTTTAATTGCTCCCTTTGTGAAAATACCTTATTAAATTAATTAACCAAGTTATCTTCTCAGTGCACAATCCATTACTAATTCTAAAATTATTGATCTTTGCATTTGGAAGTCATTGTTTGGCATCGAACTGGTTTTTGCAATTAGCCTACGCTAGCAGGCTTAATAAAACTCAAGGACTCTTCTAAGAGACTACAAAATGAAAATATTCCTAAGTATGCTCAGAAATTACCATTACGCATGGTCATCTTGACCCTAGGCAAGGAAGGCAGTAAGAACTCAGGCAGCTATTGACAGCACAAATCCCAAGTGAGCTAACTACGAGAATATTCTCTTTTCTCTCGTCCAGCCAACACTGACCTATTTACTAGTCAAGTTGCACCAGCAAGGGTCTTCATTTTGCCCTCCAAGCTCTATCTCACAGGTACATATATAAAAACCCACAGCATTCACCGAATCACACTGACTTTGTATTCCTTTCTCACACTCTACCACTCATCTTAAGGTGTTCAAGTTCTGCACAAACAAGAAGTGATCATTACCAATTGTCAGGGAAGCTGTTGAGTGAGAGAAAAGCTTCCTGAGCTCCCACAGACTATATAGAATCAAAAAGCCTGTTAAAATAGCACTACCAGCATTCCTAACAATTTACATAATCACAACCAAAAAAGGAAACCTGACTGTAGAGTAATTCGGGAAAAGTAAAACTTAAATTTGCATTACATCATTCAGAAAGTGGACACGTTAAATCAGTCACACATTTCAAGAGCTGAAAACTGCTGAAAAAATAATGACTGGAGCAGGCATACAAGGCAAAGCTTATATACAATGATGTTCTGCATATGCAATTTTTCATTTACCCTGCAAGGTAACGAACACAAGGCCCTCAGAGTTTCTCTCCTTCTCCTGCCTCTTCTAAACTAATGTCTTTACCCTCACTTCCTTCCATGCTTCCTTCATTTCTCCGCATGTGCCCTTTCCATAACCAATGACAGATTGGCACTCAGGTAGAATTGAGGCCTTTCATGTAATTTCTTCCTACCTTTATTTTGTCAGTGTAGAAGTTTGTATGGTGACTGTAGGACCCCAAGTGGCATTGGCCTTAACTTCTACGAGATGCACAGCCTTCTTTCTCCGTAAGAAAAACCCAGAAAAGTCTCACCAGAACTATACAAATCTTTTCTTTTGAGAATAAACACCTCCAAATTTTCCCAGGGTACACATGGAAGCACCTAGTGCAGAATTGCAAATATGACATTAAGAGGTAAAGTGATGAAAAAGGCATGTATCAAAACAACACACCTGTTGTTCAAAGATAACAGACAATAAAAGATGAAAATTCCTACTTTCCCAGCTCAACAGAACCTCTCACCTTGACCTTGCTACTAACTGGTGGAGAAGATCCTCTCCCCAGTAGGAGGGATGGGCATGGATCCTGAATTAGGGCCTGGGCAGCAAAAAGTACAAAAGTCATCTACCTACAGGTCACTCATTCTGACCTGCCTGTGCACTGCTGAGTGCTCACTCTACTTGCACCTACCAAAAAAAAGCAAAGCCAGAGACCACAGTATCAAAAGGCCAAACCGCCCTGAAAGCAGAGACCTGAACCCCAGTCAGCAGGAGCAAACTTCATTTTCTATAATTCCTTATTTCTCATTATTCTCCATGTGTCCAGTTGATTTTTTTCTAGTTGATATCACATTGAATTTGGGCAAGATACGTACCTTTACTTCATATGGATTTATACGTCTGCACATACAGTTCACTCATTACTGGAAGGGGGAAAGCATAAGTATTTCAGCAATTAAGAACCACCAAACAGCCAAAACTGTCTTTTTCTAGGCATAATGACCATTCTTTTAGCTACATATGAACGCAGAGATAAGAGTTCTTTCCAGCATTCATAAATATATTATTATAACGTGTAACTTCAGGTCAACATTACTGTTTCTGTCTTTTTCTCCAAACAGAGGACAATAAGGGCTGTGACCTGCACACACAACTACTGATTTATGCTGTGCTGACTAGAAGGAACTACACTGTCAGCAGGACAATTTCTCACAATTACAGTGTTTACTCGCCTCACCGAGACCAGAAGTCCATGTTCTGAATGCACGAAGAAAGCTATGAACAGTTCAGATACAAGGCATAACACATGTATAGCATGGACAAGCTGAACGTCTTCCTTATGTAAAAGACAGACGACACATACTCTAATTAAAGGTTAGTCAAGGAGTACAATGACTAGAGGCCAAACATGAGAGATGGTAATCTTGATTACAGGTTGGTCAGAGAGATCAAAGTAATAAATTGGCTCAGTGTTCCTAGAAAAAACTTTGTGAACTTTTGATGAGAAGATTACTATGTCCTGAATTCCTTCTCCATGGCTTGAGACTTTTTCTTCCCTTTAAACAGCCCACACAATGCAGACACTTGCTTCTTGTTCCCCTGCTCTGACCAGTGCTGAAACACGGATGAAGTGAAATGAAATGTCACGCAGTGAAGATTAACTCTGACCCATCAAACTCAGTGGTGCCTTGAACCTTTCCTGGCCTGTGCTATCTGTACTCACTGAACTCCTGCACTGAGTGTGAGCCACAACCCCCTACCCCTAAACTTCTCCTTTCAGCCCAGGCACTGCCTCCTTCACAGCCTCCTCCTCTGCTAGCCCAGCAGTATCCACCACATGCCTCGAGCCATCTCTTCCAGGCTCCTATCCATACAAATCTCCTCCAGAGCTTACCTGAACTGACCTAGACCATCTCTTTCTTCTTACCTCAGTCCTGCTCCGCGGCAGTTTCCCTCCCTTCTCCAAACACCATCACATCCTTCACAGTGTGCTAACACGCCCCCCTGACCCTCGTCCAAGAGCACAGAGCTGAGCTATGCTTCAGGCTCAGAAGGGAACCCCTTGGCCCTCACCACCCTGGCAGCTCTGCTGCTCCACACCCTCCTCTCTCACCCGTGGTCCTCAAACAGCCCCCATACTCAGGCTGCCCCTGCACACCTCAGGCCTATTCACACCTGGCCATACCTCTAATGCCCTAGGACCACAATCCTCTTTATTCCCCTCCACCAAACAAAGTGAGCTTCCCTTCCTCTTCCTCCAACGAGCTCCTGCAAAGCCCCAGGGTCCCCAGCTCACTGTAACACCACAAGTGACTCCATCCATTTCCCTGCACCCCTCGCTGTAAGGATCATGCCCCTGTTCTCCTGCCTCCACAGCCATGGCTCATATCCAGCATCCTGCACCCCCAACAGCTGGTTCCACAGCTGGTCTCCATCCCAGCCACTGACCTGCCCTCACTGCTCTGCCTGCCAGGAACTCGGGGGAAAAAGGAGGGAAGAAGGGAACAGGAACAATCTTCCCAGAAACTGATCTCCAAACCTCAGATGAAGAATGACCTCTGATTACTCGGGATTTTGAGATCACCTAGCTGAACTTTTGGCTTATGACCTCCTGAAGTAAGCCTGAACAGATACTTTCATCAGATAATAGGAAGCATTGTATTGTCTTAATATCAACCACTCCACCATATAGATTATTTTCTAGGTTAAACAGAGAAACAGCAAGAAAAAAGGGGATTGACAACCTGTTACTGTCTTGTTTTGTTGCAATGGTATGAACTACCTGTCTTCTCATCATTACAGACAGCAGTTGCATAAGGATGCTCAGAAAATGAGTGCTTAATGTAAAAAGAAAAATAAACAGTTACCAGTATTTATTTAAAAGAAATACAGTGCAATAGTTCCCCCTACTGACAGCACAAAATCAGATTACTAATCAATGTTATTTCCTGGGTGGTCCTCAAATTACTAATTTGCTGTCCTGATGTGGCCCACATAAGCTAACCAGCCTCCTATGCTGGCTGAAACCTAAAGGACAGAGAGCAGGTCTGAGCAGAGACTTGCCAAACTCTGGCTATATTTGGGGACTGACTTCTTCGAACAAAGAGCAAGTCTGACGGCCAGTGTGGTCCTTAGTTCCCTACAAAAAGCAATGAAAATATTATCTTTCTGCTCTAGTGTCAGTTCTCATGAGCCAGTGACAGCTAGGTTAAATCAGGACCAAGAATAGCCACGTAGAGAAGTCAAATGCAATTTGGGGCTAAATGTGCATCTGCTCACGGACAGCAACCAAATCACTCCTCCAGCCTTATACACCTAGCTTTCATTTCTGGGTTGTAAAGCTAATGTGATTTCGCACTCTGGTCTTTTAGCTAAAAAATAAGAGGCTGAGGAAAATCTTCTAGTACATTATATCCTCATCTCATTTGGGAAAGAAAAAAAAAAGAACAAATATGCAATGATAAAACATAAAAGAGTAACAGAACTAAAGAGAATCTACTCAAATATGGATCGGACCACACAAATCTATAAATCAGGATTTTTGTCTTCTCCTGTTATGATCTTGCCTTTCTCTATACAAATGCACCTGAAAATTTGCTAAATACTATTAAAGATAATGCCAAATCTCATTTCAAACACATATGGTGAATATGTTCTCTACTCAGCCAATACTCAGACACGGGTCAGTTGCTGAAACCTGTATATGGTCTTCTAGAAGTTCCCCAAAGCTCCTCACCTCACTTCTAATTCTCCCTCTGCTCTGTCTAGAAAACATAAATGTGCATCAGTAGTGACACACACCTTCCTCTTAACTGCATCTCCAGCACATGGCTTTTTCCCTTGAACAAGGCTGCACATTCCTCCCAGTGCACAGAGTGTAGTATGCTCTGTCAGCTCCCTGGCAGGTTCTGTGAGTGTCTCTTACTCCAGGTTTGCACAGCCTGGCACAAAAAAGCCTTGCTCATGGCTGGGGCTCCTGGTAAAGACAAAATATGACAAAACAATAGTTTAAAGGATTTGCTTTAGGGCAGATTGCAGCTGCTTCACATCACACCAGAGCCATGATCCTACCACTCAAAGTCTGTGCTGAAGTAAGATGGCTTTGAAATGGTCATAATTTAGCATTTTTCACTCAGTTCGGCTTCAGCAGTGTTTCATCTGAAATTATAGAAGTTCTCTTTCTAATGACATACTTCTTTGGGGAAAAGATATTTGGAACATGTCTCTGTTGCTGTTTGCAGATATGATATCGGATCATTAATCCTATAGGAGAGGGATCAAATCTTTCATCTTGGAGGGAAGCTCCTGCATCCCAGGTACCGCCTGGAATAGGGGATGCTGCAGAAAGGCACTCTCTACAACTACCTGAAAAGAGGTTGTAGCCAGGTGGGGGCCAGCCTCTTCTCCCAGGCAACCAGCCACAGGATGAGAGGACACAGCCGTAAGAAGCGCCAGGGGATGTTCACCTGGAACATCAGGAAGAATTTTTTCATGGAAAAGGTGGCTCAGCATTGGAACAGGCTGCCCAGGGAAGTGGTGAAGCCACCATTCCTGGAGGAGTTCAGTAAACAAATTGACTGTGGCTCTGAGGCTGATACGGTGATGTTCAGTCAAAGGTTAGAGTCGATGGTCTTGGAGGTGTTGTCCAACCTCTATGGTTCTAAGCCACAAGCCACTTTGTTCTGGTGCCCAACTCCTCCAAGAACTGCCCTTTGCCTTTTCACCGGCGTTCACCGAGCAGAGCTCGGGCAGTGGGGACACAGGTGCCTCCATGGCTTTTGGGGGAACAGCAGAACCCTGAGTCCCCAGGGATGCCATCGGTCCCCCAGCGTGGCGGCACCCAGCCCTCTGCCCTCACAGCACGAATGGGAAAGATTTTGGTATTTTTCAGCTTCCTAAAGACAAACAACTTCCTCCACGCTCCGAGCTTTGCCCAGGTAGCTATCGCGACTGGGGCTCCAGCGATACGCGGCAGGGCCGGGCCGGGCCGTGCCCCGCGCTCCGCCCGGGCCCCGCGGGGCTGACGCACAGGAAGGCGCTGCCGCGGGCCGGGGGCGGGCACGGCCGCTTAAAGCNCGGGCCGGGCCGCGCAGCGACCCTCGGCATAGGCCGGGCCGATGGGAACGGGCTCCAGGGCAAGCCCGGCAGCCGGGAGAGCGCCTGGGCACGCCAAAAGCGGGGCTGGTCTGCGCTGTCCGGAGTGCGGCTGGACACAGCGCCGTCCCCGCCGTCACGCAGCACCCGCTCCTGCCGGCCGCCTTACAGTAACAGGATGGCTTGGGGTGGAAGGGACCTTAAAGCTCGTGTCGTTCCAACACCCTGCCGTGGGCAGGCACAACTTGCACTAGAGACCAGGTTGCTCAGAGCCCCATCCAGCCTGGTGTCGAACACCTCCAGGGATGGAGCATCCACAATTTCCCTGGGCAGCCTGTGTCAGTGCCTCGTCATGCTCACAGTAAGGAATTTTTTTCCGATGTCTAACTTCAACCTACTCTCTTTCAATTGGAGCCCATTCCCCCTGTTCTCTCACTGCGTGCTCTTGTAGACAGTGTTGCCCCATCTTTCCTGAAAACTTTCTTTCAGTTCCCTTCAGGGGGCATTCACAATGAGGTACAATTGCCCGACATTGGCAGCTGTCCCTGCGAAACCTTTTGCGCAAAAGGAACATGGGTTCTACCGAGCGTGTCACAAAAATCCCAGGGACAAACCCTACCCGTGTGCTTTGCAAGAGTTTATGCGTGTGAGCATCCCTGCAATTTACAAGGCAGACCTAAGGGGGCTGTAGGCTGGACAAAATCTTTTTTGTTTTGTTTTACTTTAGATAAAAATATTAAGTTTCCTTGCTAATCTTGTTAGGGTATCATAATCACCAGAATTCACTAGCAATTACAATAAAAACTCCCACTGAAAGTAAACAGACTTAAAAATCTGAAGTTTTTTTCCCTGAGTGTAAGTTCAGAAAAAAAGTTACGGTCACTCTCCGTGATCCTGGAAGTCCCTTCCAAACCTTAACAATTCTCTGATTCTATTCTATAAATTATTAATACATTATTATTTGATTCTTTGTATGTATCACCAGAAATAAGGTTTGGGATTCTTTATAACTGTCAATACAGCAGCACAGACAGCGAAACAGTCCTGTGCCTAAGCCTTCGTTAGGGAGAAACTAAAACCTGTCACTTTTACTTTTGCATGAGTAAGTGCTCAGGACTCCATTAAACCTTGAGATACTACTTTTTTTTTTTTTCTCTCTGACTTTTAAAAAATGCAAAATGAAAGACTACAGCATTAAAAATACGATGTCTTCTCTATTTGAAACTGTTGATATTCTGAAACTACAATTGAGAACTGGAAATAGAAAAGCTGCATATAAAAAGGTCAGCTTTCTACCAAAATGTCCATTTTGATGAAATCTTGTCTTTTTCTTCAGAGAAAGTTTCTATCAGAAATGTTCCAACAGATCCATAATTTGTTGACCCACTTCAATCTTTAGCCCCTGAATGCATTTTGTGTCTTTTGTTCATGTGAACAAACAGTCTGATGAAAGGGAAGGCCACCTCTGGTATGGGATCAGGGTGTTGGCAGAGCCCACTCGAGGACCGGGATCCCAGGGCACAGGTCCTAGAGCATCCCTCTCCTCTGCTCATCCAGGGTGGCCTGTTCTCAACCCCACCACTGGCTTTTTATGCACATGCCACATCTGGGATTACAGCCTGGCACAGCCTGCCCTGAGGCAACATTCTGTCTTCAGTCTGTTCTGCATTGAACACATCACAGTGAAAATGGTGTTTTCACCAGTGGGATTAATAATGACGGGGTCAACCCTAGAGAATGGACTCTCTCATGAGCGGGGAGAGTCACTCAGGCTAAGGTGTCCTTCTGCAAAGTCTGCTCAGCCAAAATAACCTCTTTTGACCATGGAGAGGAGCAGGTATTAATTCAGTCCCCCCTAAAATCTAGAACAACCAAGTTTCTATTGCCAGCATCTCAGTTATCAGGCAAAACTTACTTGGGACAGTTTTTTCACTGAGAATTTCAGATCCTGTCATCATGTGGTGCTACTTTTGCTTGTCTTATAGTTTTCATGTGACTTTATGCTTTTTTTTTTCCCCTTTCTGTAACATAAAACATAATTAAATGGCAATTTAAAATAGAGAAGATGTACTAGATTTAGGTTGTAAAGCACTACTCTCCAAAGAAAATGTGGGGCTTTAGGAACAGCACAGCAACACACAACCATTATGGCTTTAGGAAAAATTTGAGTGGTATGAATTCACCAAGAAGAGAGCAAAATCATTGCTTTCCACTACTCTTCAATAAGAATAGTTCTACCTGGGTTTGAAGAGTACAGTCCTAAACTTCTTCTCTTGATGAGAGATGGTGTGTAAATCTTGCCACTTTATAAGCATCATAAAGTAGCTGAAAACATTTACATAAAGGAAGGGAATTGACAGAGGTGCTCATTCAAGTGCAAGAGCCAAAACTTCTTTAATGGCCTTGCTCACTTTTCTCCCTCTTCCCTTTAACTGACTACATTTACTCAAGTACCACCTGTTTTGAAAGACCAAATAAAATGTTAAAGTATATAAGAGCTACAATGAAAATAACTGATTTATGCAGTTTGGATTAGTAATTCACGTTCACTTTCCAAGGTTAATTCTTTTATTTTGCAGTATGTCTCAATGGAGTCAAGTTCAACAACTGGAAATAAAGTTTTTGGAGCAGGTAGACCAGTTCTACGATGATAACTTCCCCATGGAAATCCGGCACCTACTGGCACAATGGATAGAAAGCCAGGACTGGTAGGATTTCATTTATTCTCTCTCCTGTTATTTCAATCACCAACAATTTTTTCGTTTTCTGGTAGGCTTTAGAGTGCTTATTTATGAACTGTGCAGGTATCTATATTCCAGTAATACTATTTCACTAGTTATGGATTTAGCCATTTAAACTTAAGGAATATTGGGAGGTGAGGTTTCACATTTGAACTTACTCCTAAACAAAATCCAATAAAAATGGATTTAAAAATTAATGCAAGTTAATTTTCAATGGAAATGTTATACATTTACCTCTTACAGCATAAAATTATTCCCTTGTCCAAAACTGCACTTAAAGCTGGATAATTCTGGGGAACAAGCCAGCTGTTTACAGGAATTCTTCTCTAGGAGGTCAATCTATGCACAAATTTGGATTCGATTCACTTGATAGTTATCTTAAGAAAATCCTAAACTAAATGCCAAAAAAAATTTTATATTAGTCATATCAGAAAGAGATATCTCAATTTTTCAAGCTAAATCCACGGGACTATTGGAGGACTATTGTTCAGGGGAAGAAAAAAAATCTGTCAAGGAATATAATCTTTCCTTACAGTTAATGCTCAGTATTTATGGGGCTGTAGCAACACAGGTAACATTAAAATCTCCTTTTTGCCAGACTTTGAGTTAGCAGGTGTATCTCAGACAGGCACCTGCCATTTGTGAGGCAAGGAGAGAGGCCATCCCAAGGACAAGGATGCCATACTGTCCCAACTTTTTCCTCCTCAGTTTTGCTCGCTGATGCTATTGCCCTGCACATCCCAAGCTGTACCATGAGCAGCAGAACCAGTAAAGCCTGGCTTTGTCTGTGTTTGTGTCCTGTGTCCCCTACATACCCTTCACCAGTAGCCTCGGAGTCTTCCTGTATCCCCAAATAGTTTGGCTGGGGGAAGGCTCATCTGGTGCCTGGTGTGAAGAGATGTATCTGCTGCCTGGCCATCTGGCTGTTGCCTCCTGGAGCAAGTTATTGCTGCCGTTTTCCTCAGTGGAGGCGCTAATTTGGATTCCTTTCTTCTACCAACCTGCCAGCTTTCCATGAAATTTGTAAGAACATTCTATCTTTTGGACTTCAAGCCTGTTGCCAACTTTGTCTGAAACTGGGCAGCAGATTCAGAAATTGTATCTGTGTGACTGAGTGAGAGGGACAGTTTGCATAAGCCCCATTTCCTCTGACAAGTGAGCTGGAAGTATTTAAATATTTACTGGACCAGAGACTAGAAAACCCTGGTTGTCTCCTCTGGCTGACTCTACTGTCTGTGCTAACACTTCACCCTGTTTTTATAGGTACATGTGTGTAGGAATATTAAAAAAGCCCCACAAAATCATAAAAATCAATTACTCACACACTCTAACTATACGCAAGTCACCATATAAAGTCTTTTTTTGCTGCCTAGATTTCTGAATAGATTATCATTTTCTGTACTGCTAGATTGACACATCATACAACATTTTAAACGTGCACGGTTGTTGTTCATTGATTCTTTAGGGAGGCTGCAGCCAACAATGAAGCAATGGCAATGATCCTTTTACAGAATTTGATAATACAAGTGGACGAACAGCTCGACCGGGTTTCGCAGGAGAAGAATCTGCTCTTGATCCACAACCTGAAAAGAGTCAGGAAGCTGCTGCAGGTGGGTCATTACGTCAAATGGCAGATTTCACTGCACGCTCTCGCTGGTCTCTGGAGGCAGTGCTCGAGCTCTGTCAAGTGCAGTTTGTTCCAATGCCCAGCTCAGAGCTGCCCTGATTGCCGTAGACTCCGAGCAGCTGTGGGAAGACTGAGCCTTCAACAAGATAATTCAAAATAACAATTCCACTGTCTGTCTGTGGCACAATAATTCCTATTTCAATGCACGCAGCTTGGATACAAATGCTGTGACTTCTCAGCTCTGTGCATATCTGTGTTTCACTGAGCTCTTATTACAAATAAGACTGTATAGTGCTCCTGTTTATTACAAATGTAATTACCACCTTTCAGACACCTACAGATATTTAACTATGGAATAAAATACATGCTTGGGGCTTAAGGCAGCACCATGAAAAAGGAACCCCTGTAAATCACGAGCATGCTCGCTGTTTTATGCTTTTCTGGGATTATTTGTTATGAATTACTTGAAAGATTTACCGTTAGGCTTCTGCAAAATGATATTTATTTTGATTGGCTGAATGTTTCTCTAATAATTGTTTATCTAAGGCAAGGATTCTCAGAGTTCCACTTCATTAGTCGCCTACTTCCTGACATCTATCTGTCTTCTGCATAAAGCAGATATGCCATTGAGTTTAATGAAAGTTTGGGGTTTTTTCTCTTCTTTGATGTTTTCCATAAGTACTTAAATGATAATTATGTTGCTTGCAAAACATTTTCTTTATTTGAGACATATATACATACACACACACTGGCCTGGAAAATCTTAGCATGACTTTGTCAATTATTTTTTTCTTTTTATGGCTGTGTCTTTCTACTCTTTATCCCTAGTGGTGGCCTCTTAAAAATATGACACTATTTCCATTGCTACCACTTTTTCATCCTATGTTGTGCAAGCAGCCTCCTGTAATTTAAAAATAAAGTCACTTTTTGTTTCTTTTCTGGTTTTTGAAGCAGCACTTTTTATAATTTCAGTACTCTTCAAACACCAGATTTACTGAACTGCAGAAATCCTGTTGTTTCCGTAATGGTCTTGGCACACTTTGCCACAAAGCTGTATCACCTTGGTAAAGGATTCTTCCACGGTGGCATATGCGTGGAGAGAGCATTTCAGGCCAAGCAGTTGCACTGGTGTATTCCTGGCTTAAAAGACAGTGCATTTATGATTATACCATTACAGTGTGCACGGGCAGAAGGACTAGTATATATTTACATACAAGCTCTACAAAATTAAAGCCTCTCATTGTTGTTCCTTCTGCTCTTTGCACCGTTTATTTTATTCTAAATCTTTTACCAAAACTTGAAGCATCAGCTCTGCGTGCTCTGCCAAGTTGGGCACACCAAGCCAAGCAATCAGGCCTTGGGTGAACACACGTGAGTTCAGGTAATAACCAGTGTGAAAATGGCCCGAATGAAAACCCTTTCCTTCAAGTCCAGTCACGTTTGGAAATTATATCATGCTTCAGGAAGAGCACAAAGCAAAGGAGACTTATTCCAGAAAGGCAAGAGGAGAAGAGTTTGAAGTGATTTGTGATTCAGTGGTTTCTCAGGTGCTAGGGTCTGAGTCACAATTCCAGAACAAGCCAAAATGCTCAGGCGTCCCCATTACAGCTGAACAGTGTTATGAACTCCTTGAGAGGATATGTGTAATACTGGAATTAAACTGCTTATAAAAAGGGATCTGAATCTTGAGCATTGCAGTAGAATGTTTCCAGGTAGGCAAAAAAAAACCCAACCCAGCAGCTCTCCTCATCACTAATAATGGTGACCTTTCTTCATTGCATCAAGACAGCAGATAACCTGAATTTAGACAAAAAGCTACCCATTCACTTTCAAAATACACATGTAAACCACCAAAAACTGGATGGCACTTTCACTGTTGCAGCTTTTCCTGATCTTTAACACTATCACCCGCAGTCTATATTTTGATTTCAAAAATCATTAGAATCGGCTGGAGTAGGACCAGGCTCTTGCAATGCTTGAGGGTTGTTATATTGGATAAGACAAATAACTTAAACTGTCTTAAGAAATAACTTAAACTGTCTTAAGAAATGTGTAACACCAGTATTTTTGACTTTTGTGTAAAGCACTAGGTTACAACTTTTAAGTTATAGAACGTAGAAGATTAATACATTTTCAGCCAAAGTATGGGCTGCATGTTCTGTAGAGCTGCACAGGCAGTCTCCTGCTTCAGCTATTAAAATTATTTCTTCACTGATTAGGTAAATACATCAGTAAAGAAATGCTATAGTAGTTGAAATCAGCTGACAGCCTATCCTTGTTATCAACTGTCAAGTGTTATTAATGGACTGAACATGACACATAGCATGGACAGTATATTCTGTAATGTTCTTAAATTTGAGTATGCAAATTGTCTAATTATGGGTCTAATCTTTTTTTAATGCATCACTGGTTGCATCTTATTGCTGAATATATGAGAAGATTGGAAATGGGCATTTGGCTTCCCACCCACAGCTGGAAGTCCTTGCAGATACCTAACTCTTGCAATTTGAGCTAGTTAGTGACAGTTTCGTGAGACAACACCAGAAAAACATGACTGATGTACAGAGTAGAATGCCATGGTCTGTTTTGTCCCAACATACCACCTAGGGAAAGGGAGGCTGGAATGGTACGCTGTAAAACTAATGAGATTTTTCACTGACTGATGAAAGAAAGACTGCGTTCCTAAATAGGGGAGGAAGCTGCTTTTGTAAACATCTTTTCCTATCTGGTGACTCTGTGAACAGTGTTGGTTGTACTTTTTCTCTGAAGGTTAGTTACCACGAGCCCACCTTTATCTCTGCTTCGCTCTCTAGTGCAAGCACTTCTTTGAAATTTCACAGTTCCCTCCTCTTCCTTCCCCTCTGAACCACACACAGATGTACAAGGCCCATGTGCATCATGCACACACACAAGGCTGTCCAACCTCAGTACATGATCTGAGTACGTTTGTTCATTCTTTTGAGCCAAATTCCATTACCTTATTGAGTAATACTTGACAAAATTGATAATGCTGGAAACCAGCACTTACCACTAGGTTCACAGCATAGTATGTTGAGCTGTGGTAAAGGTTCCTAAACACTATGACAATAGCAATAATAAAAAAAATTCGATTAGAGAACACACGAAAGATATTCAAAAGCAATCTGCAGTTCTTGACAAAACACAAAACGAGAGACCAGTGTTTAATCAGAAATACAACTGGATGGTTAGTGAAGAGCAGCCTTAGAATCTGAGGAAGCAATGCACACTTCATAAGTGGCCTGTGCAGCTGTTTTCTAGACAGAGAAGGACTCCTTAGGATCAAGATTCCTGGTGCTGTTACTGAGTCTGGAAAGCAGTATGTCTAGGAGTCTCCAGCACCACAGCCAAGCACACCTCACCTGAAAAATCTCCCTGAGATTTTTGTTATAAAATTGAGAAAATCTTCCATTCTGACTGTTTCCTGAAATATCTCTACATAAATATGTTAGTTGTTCTGTGAAAATAAGAATGGAAATAGTGAAAGAAGAGAGAGCTTGCCTGCCTCAGTTGCAATACAAAGTTTTGGGCAACCTTGGGGGTTGTGAAGGGCAAAGAGTAGAAGTCCAAGCAGGAAGGTGGGTCTGCCTGGCACCCCTGCTTTTACAACACAGGGATCATCCCTATTCTCTCACCATTAGAGAAAGAACTATGGAACATGGCATCCCTGCTTAGACTGCTTACATTTCCAAAATTATCTGAAGGCGAAAAGAAACGCTGATCAGGAAATATGTAATCTGAAAAAGTTATAAGCACTTGAAAATAGCGTTGAGAAACTTAGCTAAGCAGCTGTGGTCACTGCCAGCTCTTTGTAATTTGCTTCTCTATTTCTTGCTTTCATTGAAACGTCACTTCTTCTTGACATTAATCTGGGATAAATGCACATACTGTATTAAAACCAGGGTCAGCATTTTAGGTTAAAATCCTTCATATTTGCTTCTTACATTATTGTTACTTCTCTAGTCAGTAAATTGGATTCATTTTTATAGCAGAGCAGCCTTTTGTTGCTGTGCTCTTCAGTGGGAGACAGAACAGCACAGTCACACTCTAAGGTTAAATTCTCTGTTCATCTTCCTACAGAGCTCCTGCTCCCTCCAGCAGCAGTTTTGGAAAGGGAAGAGGGAGAAAATATTCAGAGGCAGTGGGGAAAGAGCAGGGAAACTATGCCTGTGGTTCTTTCTCCTGAAAATCTAGATGGAGAAAAGCAAAGCGGATCAGTCACGAGGAGATGGTTTGTGCTGTTGTTATGACAACAAAATGTAAAGGGCAGATGTTAAGCTTTGAAGAGCTGCCTAGCACTTCTAGGAACCAAATTGCAGATGTAAGAGTCTGCATGACCTTGGCCCGTGGACAATTACACCCTAGCTTTCAGAAGGAATGCTTTTACGTGACAGTGTACCTGTCCCTGATGAAGGCTCCTGTGCAGTACACAAGACAGGCACTGTCCACATTCCTGACTCACATGCCAAAATCCTGGGTTGGGGGAGAGCAGCCAGGCTGCAGTGCAGCTGGGGAGCCAGGGCAGGAGAGGCTCAGAGGAGCCTGGGAATCAGAGATGGGCACTGTGCCCCAGTGTCCCACTGCTCCATTTAGGAATGATGCTGGTGGGCAAATGCCTGTTCAGCTCAGGGGTGCCCTTCCCCTCACACACTCCAAGCTGGGAACCTGGAGCACTCCTCAGGTGCTTGCTAGACAAGAAGTAGCTCTGTGGAGTGCAGCCTGGCCCAAGTGTGGGTTCAGATGAGCTCTCAGGAAAAGCCACTGTCTGTGTTGTGTTCTGTGATGGGTGCAGGACAACCCCATCAGGACAAAAGCAGAAATTCCCAGAATCATCCTACTCATAACTGAAGCCCTTATTTCCGCTCTAGTCTCAAGATAACTTCTGAAAGCAATCCTTTCTCATTAATGGCAACATGCATCTGTGTCACTTCACTTGTTTATGATATTCCGGGTGAAATCTGATTACATAAATCTTCCTTTATAAAAGTGAAATAACAGATTTCAGGAGTAAGAAGGGCTGCTCTGCTCATTTACCACTGAAGCCTGAGTTAATGAGTGTACTGTGTGCTCTGGGGAACAATTTGCTGTAAATTATGTATATTCATGAAATTCATCTAATTCTCACAGCAGATTCTCCAGTAGTGGTGAACTTTACCCACTCCCCAGCCCTGCTAGAGCCTAAGATGAGGAGAGGGAGGGCAATGGGATTTATGCCTGAATGAGCAGGTCTGTGGGCACACACACCATTAACACCTTGGGGTCTGCTTACAAAGGGAGAGGTCGGGCAGAAGCACCAGATCTGCCGATTCACACCAACCAGTTACATAAAAACAAGCTTTTAGAAGTTTTAGTAAGTAGTTGGGAAATATTACTTTAGTTACATTACTTTCTCCTACATAGCTCTAGCTGTTTTTATGGAAAGGTCTGGAATGGCATCTGAAAGTATCTTCTGTCATCAAAAACAACATATATTAACATTAAGGCGCTTCTTTCCATGTAAAATTCACCGTTTCTATGTAGTACAAACAAATACATCTTTACATGATGCTGCTTAAAACAGAAACACAGCAGTGCATTCCTGATTTTGTGTCATGTTCTTGGTTATAATGCCCAGTTTGTTTCCATCTGCAATGGAAACTGAACATCACTGTAAATTATGTATATTCATGAAATTCATTTAATTCTCACAGCAGATTCTCCATATATATGAACATATAAAGGTTCCTTAGTTCAAGTGACTGTTTGCAAAAGCCTCTGTACCAGAAAGGAACATGCATGAGGAATCCTAAGATTATTTATTTCAGTACATCAAAGAAAGTGGACAAAATAGCATTAGATCTGAAACAGGACATTCCAGTTGGTGCTTGACAAACAATTCTAATAAACCCTGTGCTGAGAAACAGTTGCAAAGAGTGGAAACAGCCATTGATGTTTAAGTTGCAGTTTCCCGTTAAAGCTTACAAAAGTGTGAGAATGGAACAAAACAGAGAAAGTTCCTAATAAACCACGGAAGATCCATTTCAAAATGTTATTTACACATATTTAGCACTCGTGCAGCCTGCCAGGTCAGCAACCCAACACGCTAAAGTGGGACATGTGTTTTGAACCAGTGTGTCCTGCTGTCTAACACAATTCAGATTGTATTAGACTGCTCCCAGTGAGTTTTTCAGTACAACCATTAAAGCTGCTTACAGAAAATTTTGGCGTGCAAATGGGAAACCCCGCACAGAAGTCTGTTTGCTCAAGCAGCTAGGTGTCTGCTCCTAGCAACTGCAGCCTGGTGACTGCATGTCAGCTAATAAAGGCTTTTAAAAATGATTGATACAAGGCTGAAAAAGGTTACTTGTTAGAAGTAAAATATTTTGGGGTTTCTCATTATTATTTAAAGAACCCAACTCTAAAAGTTTATAAATGTTTGTTTTTGTAGAATGAATAAGAGTTAACTTACAGAAGTAAAAATACAAGCAAACTAAATACCCTCTTGTGGGCTTTGTTAGTTCTGAAGTATTAAGAGCCCAGTTGCAGTTGAACATCTGCCTGAGAGATTAGTTAATAATAATAGTCTTTGTGCCCAGAGGAGGAGGGGGATGTGGGGATCAGTCCTCTCTGTCCTCTGATGTTTTACCTTTTCCATAGGGAACACGGTATTTTTATTTACTTTCAAATAAATCTCATTTAAACAAGAAGTTATTTATTCTCAAATGAATATCAGATAAAAAGCATCACTACATTATTCATCCCTCCCTGTCTGTACAGTTCTACTGTCTGATGATGATTTCTACAGAAATGTATTTTCTGTAGCTGTATCTCACCCTACCTGCTCAGAAATCTGCTTTTTCTATAGAGTACTCCTTGAGTGGTTTTAGTGGCTGCCGGGAGGGACTCAGCAGTGGAATCTGAGGGGTGGAGAAAAAGACCTCTGCCTTCACAGCTCATTCACTGTGCATTTACAGCTTTGCCTCTTGCAATTTGGTTGCACGTGCCCTAAAGAAACGATGGTCTTCTGGAAGTTATGCATCATATGCTATGAGAAAACTACAAGACTACAGACCTGTTTATTAGGACTTCCCACACATCATGGGAGTTTTCTAAAACAATGAGGTTCCCTTTAAGTTCTCTCACATATTTTGAGAGGGGGAAGGGGAAATCTAAAAATAAAAGTAGAACAAGAGCAGTCTAAATAGATAGTGTTGCAGGTACTTCCTCTTAAAGACCTAGATAAAACAGAGACATCTTTTTAGTAGAAGAAGATTTTTTAGTAAGAATACTGCCTGTTTAAGTAGAAGCTTTCAAAAAACTCCCCAGCACTTAACCTTTATCAGGCTAACACAAGGACCAGCTCTTTCTCTGTATTCTACTATTGTCTTCATTAGACTTTCTGCCTGAATGCATAAACAAAGGTAGAAAACAAATCAAGGCCAAGTGTTATTTGTCACATTTGAAGGTGAAAGCGGGAAATATGTATGTACAGCTCTGCCTTCCCACCCACACATTCGAGATACACAACTAAACCAAGTCTTTCTTTCAAAAAAATAAAATGATAGACAAAAGGGGGTTTTTCTCCCTGTTTTTGGTTTTATGAAAGATGAGATATTTGCTTATCCAGAAAGATGCTTAGTAGTATCAGACTTAGTAAAATAATCATATCACAAGTTAGCAATAGGGAAGGAAATGTATTTTTGAGTGACTTTGTATTGCTGTTTCCTATCTCTCCTCCCTTCCATCAGCTTCTTTAAATATTCATTCAATATGAACAAACACTTCAATGGTCATACTAGCTCATGCTTGCTTGCCTCCAAGTAGATCTCCTATTGTATACAATTAAAAGGCTCAAGAAGGTTTTTTCTAGCAGAAATGAGAAGAAATACAGCTGATGGTTTTCAGAGTTAAAAAGAGAAAAATAAAAAGGAAAGAAAAAAGAGAAAATAAGAGAAAACCCAACCAAATTCTGAAGCAATTTTCAGAATTGGAAAGCACCGAAACCTACCCAAGTCCTTTTTAAGGTCACCTTGAAAACACAGAGATAATCAGGCAAACCCCTGACTTTCTAAAGGTTTCACAGCACATCCTTCTACATTACAAGCAGAGACCAACTAACACCTAATTCCCTGCTTTAACCACTGAAAAAAGGGTCAGCTGCTCACGTAGTGCACATCCAGTATTCACTGATAGGTGTGTACAGACACCTTTGACACATGAAAAGCAGTCAGTTTTAGTGTGGCTGGGAGTGACCCACTTTGTGATGGACCTGCCCACAGGAAAATCAGCTAAAATTTGAGAAATTTAAAAAATGGGAAGAAAAGAAGAGCAAGAGAATGACTCTGGTCTAGATTTCTTCATTCCTGTCAAAGTAAGCAGTAAATTCCAGATGCTAAAACTGACAGTTGTTTGGTGTTCTTTTTGAAAGCACATGTATTTTAAAATGTCATAATTTGTATTTTAAAGTTTCTCCATGACCTTGCAACTGACAGAATCAAACCTTGCATTTCCCCAGCCACTGTTTCATGCACCTTTAACATACTCCGAATAGTTCAAGCTGTTTTAAAATTTGGCTAAAAGGCATAAACTCTGCATGCTATAACGTACAAACTGTTTTTGCAGGAATGCCTCTTTGCTTTTCTCCGTGATCTAGTAAGATACTGTCACAACAGATGTCCCTGGAGTAGAAAGAGTGCATGCCGGGTGCTGGTAGGAAGGTTTTCTCCAAGGAAATGTCATCAGCATTCACAGAAAATTGTCACCTGTTCAGAATGAAAGTTCAAGTTCCTCTGTTTGCTTAAATTTAGCATCATGCTGGTAGTTCTTGAGAAGAAGCCAGTCCAAATAAGATCATTTGTTGTTTGTTGTAACTCATGACATGGAAAGACCTCATTGGAGCAGAAGAGAGGAGAAAGAAAACTTCTATGAACAACAAAATTACAGTAATTTTAGCAGACATTTTGATTTGAAAGAAGAAAGCAAATCCTCAATTTCTCTTCGTTGGTAATTGTCAAAAGACAATTACAAATTTTCTCCTTAAATATTTAAACTTCTTAATACAGTTTTGCATAACTACGGAATCCACACTCCTCTTCCTCTTCTGGCTGCTAGTGTTCATGTCACACTAAGTTAGGATTCCCCCATCTCAAGCCATTTTTGGTTAAAATTCCTTAGTTTTCCAAAATATACTACTCTTTTGCTGATAGGCGATAATTTTCAATTAGTCATTCAGAAATGAAGGTCACGTTGAGCAAATTCTGCCCTCAGCCAAAGACAAAATGGAAGTGCAGAACAACAAGAGCTGGCAGTAGGGGAATAATAAGGGAATACCAAGTGGTGCATTCCAAACTGTAATTACAGCTCAGAAGTAAAAAACACAGGCAGAAAATTTTTAGTGCTATTATTTTTCCAGAGTCAAACACATGGTTATTGTGACTTCTAGTAGCTATTGTTATTTAATAAGTTGCAGTTCTTGAGATATTTAGTGTTACAATTTATTTACCAATTTATTACTGATGAGTTGCAATCCATCTTCTCCCTTACGGCAAAAGGGGCTGCTCCAGGAGCAGAGGTGGCAGCTCTCTGTTGACCTTCTTGGCATCTACTCAAACTGAATCAAGTTGAAGAAGCACCAGCCAGACATAAGTATGGGAATCACTACGGACACAGCTTGTTAAGCTTTTTAAGTTAGAGAAAAAAGAAAGGGGGGGGAAAAGTGAATTTCCACTCCATCTCTTGATTCAGTTGGTTTTCTCTTAATGAAACAAAGAAAAGGAGAGAAAGAGTTTTTGAAAGTTTTGCATATGAATAGTGTCTAGAATCGCTAGGAAAGTCCCTAATAACCGGCATCCTTTGTGGGGAATTTTAACACATCCCACTGTCAGAATTTTTTTTTAAGAGCATCTTCTACATAAATGCATTTTTCCAGTGCCAAGAGAGGATATTTATTTCTTCTTGACTTGGTTAAATAGCTTTTGTTTGACTCCTTTAAACCCTAGCAGTGCTGGAATTCTGTTGGGCAGCGGTAAGCCAGCACTAAACACTCCTCAGGCTTTGTAGCTTCAGGTACCAGTGTGTGGCATGGTCACTTACTGGCCACCTAGGTGGAAGGTGAAACCCTGTTTTACTACCAAAATGAAATAACAGCCACAAGCAGAAATTAACAGAAGAATCAATATGCCCATCAGTAGACTTACACCAGTGGCAGATTTCTCCCCACAGCTTTCATCCCAAGCCTTATTAGTAACAGGACTTTTTTCCCCTCTAATCGACGTACAGATAGATGAGACAGGCCTAGTGATAACAGCTGAAACAAGGCAGGACTGTTCCCTCCTCTCCCAACTTCACATATGCTCGTCCTTAACAATAAAGTCATCCTTTGCTGAGCAGTTTCAGTCCACCAAAGAGCAGAAAATCCAGTCAGTAAAAAAGCATGAGTCAGTTCCATCCCAGCTAGCAACCTGGATTGGCTCCCTAAGGAGTCAGGCACTGGGCTGGAGCATAGCCAGGAGCACAACCGCTCTTTGCAGCTGTTAATTTGCCCTGGCTGTTGCTATTGCTCAGTTCCACGTGACACCCCACTCAATCCTTTGCAGGAAGATCACAGCCATTTCCCACATTTCTGTATTCCCTTCCCAAAGCTACATCCTGACGCTATGGAGAGAGAGATTGGGAATATGCCCAATAAAGGGGACTGTGGATGCATTACTGGACCTGAAGTGCAGTGGTGTTGAAGGAAGCGTGCAGCGACATCGTAGTTCCTTGTCCTTACAGCCATGGAGCTGTCAGGGAGAAATGTGAAGTGACAGATCTTTGGCACTGTTGTTTGACAGGGAAATCAGCAGTGTACCCTTAATCGAGTCTCCTCTCACTGCCCAGGAAAGAGCAGGCAGGGCGGGAGTGCTTGGTGTTTCATCTGAGGCATGGTTGTCCTGGGGTACGATTACTCACCACTTCTTGTTTCCGAAGAAGCTCCTAAAAACCACTCAGGTTCATAACTCCTGTTCCTCAGGGTAATTGATACAGATGTTTGCTGGAGTAAAGTGCAATCCTGAACTGCTTTTAAAGACATCAAAGGAGGCACAGCACTGGGGTTACTTTGGGTGTGCACTGGTTGCACTGAGGGGCACGTACTTTTCCTGTCCTGAAAAGACTTCAGAAACCATAGAAACAGAAAGTTTAATTTGATTGCTAACAATGCCATGGCAGTCAAAGTTTCCTTAGAAGGGAACATTTGGTACCTTGCTTATTTAGTTTTGAGAGTCCTGTATCTTTCACCTTAGTCTATAACCTGGAACCACAGTAACCAACATATGGCATTTAATACCAAGCAGCTCGAACCAAGTGGCCATGATCAAAACTACCATCTTTAATATAGTATTTCTCTACTTTGCAACTGAAGTCAAAACGTATTTCAGATTACACATTTCATGCAAGGGCACACAGGAAATGTTTAGTAAAAAGCATTGGAAAGGTATGTTTAATGCCACAGTAGTTGTTGCATACAGAAGCAATGTGTTCACATTTCTGTCGGATGCATTCACACCCTTGTTTCTAACACAATGAGAGGTATGAGATATCAAAAGAAAATATGGCATCAATTAAAGTATGTTTAAACTTACTGTGCCACATTCAGAGACAGCTAGAATAAAAGAGGTTCTGCGTGGCAGGAAGATATGATGAAAATAAAGACTAATCATAAAGACAAGAAAATAGAGTAAGTCCAGAACTGGAAACTGCACAGGAAAAGAAATTAAATGGATTAATTCTGATGAATGGAGAAACACTATGAGCACTGAATGAAGGGTATCTGAATGAATGATACTGAATGAAAGGCATGAAGGATACTGAGAAACACTGAATGAATATGTCACAATAAAAGAAGCTGCTTGAGAGTCCTCAATCACTCCAATTTGATAAATACAGCATAAACCAATATTAGTTCAAATTGTGCCCAGTCCTCAGTCACGCGTCAGCGATTCAGCACTTTATCTGTGGTGGTGTAAAAATATAGATTTTTTTGGTTCTTTGGCTTGGGACAAGAGTTGCTTATTCTTTCATCTTAGGCACATTATTTGTTGAAAGAGAAAAATTGTTCATAGACATTAAAATTTAAGTCTTCTGCTTTATGCTGAGGAAGCTTTCCTGCTTGCATCATTACCTTATTGATATGCTTACAAACTTTTTTGTTGGCAGAAGTGCTACATGCTAAGCAGCAACATCCTATTGAAAATCGAAGACGTGATAAAATCGTGCCCAGAATAGGCTGACAGGAAAGCCCTTTCAAAACAGCTGTGTTAGCAGGGGAGCAATTTGATCTTCAAATGATATACATCTCGGAATTGTATCTTTATAATCTCTGTGGAACGTTGTTAAGAATATTTTATGACGGTGGCACTAACTGATGTTGCCCTGAAAGGCTGAACCAGCACATGAAAAGGGGAGTCTTTTCCACCCACACCAATCTGTAGCTCATAGACACTTGTACATCATATTGCTTGTGATTTCCAAAGGGACATCCTGAATTCTGGATTTTTTTTGAGTTGTATTTACTTGTGCTTGCAGGGCAAATATCATGGTAATCCCATGCATATAGCAGTGATCATCTCAAACTGCTTAAGAGAAGAAAGAAGAATATTGGCTGCAGCCAGCATGCCTGTACAGGTAATGAATAACATTTCATTAATCTGCTCCATGTTAATCTGCTCACATGCTTTTAAGACCAAATCCTGTCCTCTCATTCCACTGAAGTGATTTGTGTGCACTAGGGGTTGCCAAATGTTGTCCTTTAAACTCACATTTGAACTTCATTAGTGGCTCTACTGCTGGAAACATTGCTATAAGGGACTTCTATGTCACAGCTAATCTTCAAAGACTTTAATCTGTAGGAAAGGTTTTAAAGAGATTACTCTTTGCAAAACAGATGTGTGTATTTTAAATTATGCAATTCATATTAATTATGGAATGCAAAAGACATTCCATCAAATATTTTATAAAGTCATTGATGATTTTATGTTGTTTGAAGAAAAAAATAATTCAAATTACATATAAAACTTATTTTTGAGAAATTGTTACATGATTAAAACCCAGAGAGAATTTTTAAGACACATGTGTTCTTGTTAATCACTTATGGATGTAATATGTATTCCTATGTGAGCCTTGTGCCATGGATCTTTTTCAAAAATCTAATAATCTGTGTTTAATTTACTAGATGTTTAATGTCTGCAGTATACCCACACCTTTTCACCTTTTGGATTTCAAAGTTAAAGCTGCATGTTTTTCAAATCTGTGGAACTAAACATGTCTATGTGTTTACAGCAGTCTCCAGATGGTTGAACACTGGCTTCCGAATCCCCTCTCTGTGCTGGAACTTGCAGTACAGTTTCTATCGCCTATTATTATTATTACTCATCCGCCAATTATCTGTTCACTGTGTTCCAGGGGCCACTGGAAAAGTCTCTGCAGAACTCTGTGGTTTCAGAACGTCAAAGAAATGTAGAACACAAAGTGTCAGCCATCAAGAACAGTGCTCAGGTAGGTTTTTTGTCCTGTTTGCTGTCTGCCCACATGATTTTCATACAGGCACACCTGAACTATCTTTAAGCTGGGTAGCACAATGACTTCTGCCAACAGACACATCAACCATTTTCCATTATTCCAAGGATATCTGCCCAGACTAACTACTCGGGACACACCTGGATCCTTGGGTGTTAGCAGCTGTCTGGGCTCATTGTGAGAGCTGCCTATTTTAAAGCTATCACACTCGTCCCTATGTGAGTTGCAGACAGACCCCTGAGTGCGGTGAGAGCATACCTACAGTCTCTAAAGAAATGCAGGGTTCAGAAAATGTATTTTTGCAACTTCACCTGCTTTAGCTGGATCAGCAGTAGCTTAACCTTCATGACCTCTGACTCATGTACCGAGACCTTTGTCGAGCCGAAGGCTACGTGACATAATTACGTGGTTTGGAGACATGAGGGGACAAGAACAGTGGGAGCTGATGGTAACCGCTCTCCAGGAGTTTCTCATACCATTGCAGGGCAGAGCTGGGCTGAGTCAAACCCGTAGCTATGTCCCAGAGACCTTGAAACCTCAGAGAACACCTGCCCGTTCAGTTCAAGGCAGGATAAGGATTCAGATTACCCACGGCTTTTTTGCTATCCCAGCCCCACTTTCAGCTTTGCATCAGTCTCAGTGTGGAAATTATATTTGAAATACCTGTCCATACGTTGTTCACAAGTAACACTTGTGGTATACTGGAAAGAGATCCTAGCAGCATTCTCTCATCAGTGTCTCCTTTCACAGGGAAGAAGGGTTAGAGAGATCAAACCCTTAGAGGGATAAAGGTAGTTTCAGAAGAATGTAATACTAGATCTCTATCTACACGTAAAGTTGTAAGATAAGAGTTGCAGAGCAGACAAAGCAGCAGCCTGTCACGCTGCTCCTTCTGCCTGCGTAGGGAAGCACAGCCACCCCTGAAGGACCAGTGAAAATGAGAACATTTTCTAGATACCAGGGGTTTTTTTTTAGTAGGTAATTAAGTTGAACACAGAAATTAGCCAGCTCCTCGTGTGCGTAATTTCATTCTTTACACATACAATTTAAAATTTTAGTCTCCAAAATAAAGAGTAAACCAAAATGGCTAATTGTGTGTGGGCTCATTTAGCAAACAAGTTTCTGTATTTTCACAGACACTTAATGTGCATGTCTTAGGCAACTAAAAAGGATTGTTTATGAGTGGTTGGCAAAATCAAGGCTTCTTAGAAACAGGACAGAAATAGACCTTTGAAGTACAACAGATAATTTCCTACAGTTTTATTTTCCTTCTTTTGATGGGCTTTTTTGAATTATCATTGATTGGTTACTAGAAAGTATCTTCAAAATTTTTTTATCGCACATATGAAAAGAAACTTGCAAAATGCCAAAGCAGCAGAAATGTTTCATGTCTTTATCCAAGTTCTTAAGACATTCTGTAAATAAATTCTGTGAGCTCTACTCCTGTGTCTGACTCCCCCTTTTTTGGCTTTGCATACCCCAATTCAATTTCCATTTAAGTAAATACAAAATTATCCCTTTGTCCTGCTTTAAAGTTTCAAGAAGAGAGTAACATTATTGGCATAACAATTTCAGTTTAGCTCAAGCTAACACAATCATTCCTACGTTCCACTATGTCATTGCACTAGTAAACAAGATGGGATAAAGCTGAATTAACCACTGTCAGCTGCAGGAGAGAGGATAATATTTGACTTTCTAAACAAGTAAAATAAATCTGTAGCTATAACATGTATTTATTATTCAATCATCATTTTACAAGATAGTAAACAAGGGTTCCCAGAACTGTTCAGAGGTTTTCAAATGGTAAGAAAGGAAAATACTACATTATGCATTTGCTCATTTCTTTTCTGGGAAAGATGACTGACCAAGATGTGAAATACTTGGAAGATCTGCAAGAGGAATTTGACTTCAGGTATAAAACAATACAGAGCTTAGGTAAGAGTTTCTATACTAATTTTTAGATTCTCTAGGAAATGGCTGATTCTGCAGCTAGACTCCAGCATCAGGGGGTTTTGTGCATTACTTAAATAATATATGTAAACATAAAAATGGATCTTTAGTTTATATAAAGTTATAGTCCTGGAACATAATGACTCTTTTGGGGTTAAGAGGGTAAAGAGGATCTTGTTAAGAAAGTATAGTTATTTCCTATGGATAAGCTGCATAATGGCACGTAAAGTAGTACATTTCTTAATTTAAAGAACCTGTTTTTCAATTTCCCCACCTTTTACATGGCGCTTCTTTGGCAGAATGTGGAAGAGACTCTTATTTCCCAGAGTTGTGCAAAACTGATTTTTCTAGCTTCTAACTTGGCTTTCTGTTCTTTTTTGACCACAGTGGTGATAACCAGCTGGTAAGCACTCTGAATGCATGTTTGACCAGCCTGTGATGGTTGAGATCTGCACGTAGCAACAGTCCTTGCATGATCTCTTTCAGAAAAGAAACTGGAGTCCACTTGTGTCTGCTCAGATATCTTTTTACTATCTTCCTTTGAATATGCAAAGATACTGGGCTTGAAACGTTGAGTCCTTAAGCGCATCAATCCTAAATGTTGAAGGCTGGATACGACCCAGCCTTCAGCCAGCAAGCAGAAGAGTTGCCACAGTTTAATGAGTTGCTAGTCATCAGGCCAGTCATAATTACTGACCCCACGGATAACTGAAAGCTGCCCCACTTGCAAAATAAAGCATGCTGACATAAATTACTTTCAGGGCTTAAAATTTTACTGCTTTGCTCCAGCAGAGCCAGCTTACAGTGTGTGGGAGCAATTGCTGTGGCTGAGCTGCTGATGGTTACTTGTCTGCCTCTCTGAAACATCTACCCTAACTCACTAGGAAGGCATCAACCCAGAGCTTAGCAGACACACGGTTGGCACCAATTTCTTTTTTGAATGTAGCATGAAAGATGCAAAAGGTTGGGAAAAGTGAGGGTGGGAGAGAGCTGCATGTGTAAGAGCATGGGTGATCTTAGGGACCCTTGAAACTAGCGCATGATCCAGAGAAGGACAAAATTTGAGAGAGGGGGAAATGCCTGGTGATCAGTGCTCCTGGCTGCTGAAATTCCCCTGGCGATGAACACTTTATCTCTGTTTCAAATGCCTCTCAGCCAGACATCATAATTCACATCGAGTCCAAAGAGCTTTAGCCTAACTGCTGACACCACGAGCGTATTTGTGCGTACAGATCAATCATTGATCCAAGCCAGATGTACATAATACACAGGAGGATGCACAGGGATGAGAAATTTAGAGAGCTCTGGGTATCATCTGTATGTTTTCTGTCCCACATACACGTCTACAGACAGGATCCATAAAACCTTATGTTAAACTAGTACTAAAGTTAGTCCTTTCAAATGAAATATGCTGTTACATATTCTACTGATGTCCACAGTTTATTTTTTCACTAGTTCATGCTGCAGCCTGGTCGTGGTTTTTTCCTTCTCCTCCCCTTATAAACAGGTACACGCACCCACACACATATTTATACTGATTTTTTTTCATCCCCTGCAGAGCAGAATGACAAAAACAGCGCCCTCATTAAACAGGAAATGTTGGCGTTGCAGGCGATGCTCAATACTTTAGACTACAAGAGAAAGGTTAGTGACAATGTTTTGTCATTTGTGGTTAATCTGCTTTCTCCCCTTATTCCCACACCAAATACTCCAATGCATATGTGTGCCTTTTTAAATTCTCATTTCAGAAGAACAGACACATTACACAGGAGTTAAAAATTTGCAAAATGTTTGGGTGGGTTTGAGTGATTTTGACTGAAAGTTAAGAAATTGGCAATTAAGTAACAGCTCAATCAAGGAGATGGTTCTGCACACCTCAAGAGTGAAGCAATTTGAGTGCGTGGGGGGGGGGTGGTTTATGATTAAATCAAGCAAACAAAAAACCAGTGCATTTTATATGATGCAAAACAAAAGTAGAACTTTTTGAACTTGACAGAGCTTGCAACTGTCAAAATCTTGGAGGTGTTATGCCCACAAAAAATGCAACAATTTTCCCTCCTACCCTCCCAAAAGAAAAAGTTTTACTGAAGAAGAGTTCATAGAGATTCAGGATTAGTGTACACTGGGTGATGAATCCTGTCACTGAAGCAATAGGAACTAAATAGGGTTACTTTCAGAATAATTGAAAAAAATGTAATAAGCGCTTCATGACAATTGCTGAATTTTGCAGCTGTTGCCTGAGGTCAGTTTGTGACACTTTTCCTACTTTACAGGAAGTGCTCAGTAAAATAGGGCGTGTGATCCATGAGATCGATATGCTGATGAGCAACATGCTGACTGAGGAGCTGCTGGACTGGAAGAGACGGCAGCAGATCGCCTGCATCGGGGGGCCCCTGCACGGTGGGCTCGATCAGCTCCAGAACTGGTAAACCTGCCTTGACCTCGTGTTTCCACTGAAAACCACAGGAAGTCTTCTACACTTGAAATGATCATTCCTTTAGATCAGCTGCAACAGCAGCAAATTCATCAGCAGCTAAGAAAGTAAATAACTAAAAGGTGCTAGCTAAAAGTGATGTGGTGGGCAACACTTGCTATTCAGAATTAACACGACGGTGAACTGCTGAGCCTGACTCACGGCAGTCACTCACTTTTGGGTTTGACGGTTCCTCCCGATACCTGAGACACACTCTCTCCGGAGTTTTGCTTGAGTAAGAATGGTGCTGACTGAGTTTGTCATTGAAGACAGTGGGAGTTGTGTCTAGGCACGGGCTGGGTAGAGGCTTTATGCTTTGACTCACTCCTGCAGACTTCACACTGTGCAGGAATTGAATGGCAGTAGTCTCTGTGGTGGCAACTCTGAAGTGATTGCAAGTAAAAAGAAAATAGCATTATATTTAAAAGATAATGCACTCAGAGAATGCCAACATAACATCATGGTCATTTCTCTCCCATCGAAACTCTCATACGGAAAAGGTCAAGTAAAAATTAAGAAGTAAAAAGGAAGGAAAATTACCAGAAAATTTTAGGATTGGAAAAAAAAATTGTTTTTTCTGTCTTTTTTTTTTTGTGTAGGTCTTTTTTTTTTACTGAAGTACTTTTTTTTCCAATGAAGATGCTAAAAATAGCTTAAAAATGTAATTTTATACACACATACCCTATTGAACTGTTAGCTAGTGTGTTTGGATTTATTTTTCCTTACTGCTTTTACACTTCTTCAGTCTTGTTAACTTGCTCATTTTATATAAATATTATCCTTTTAAAGAGTACATTTTGCAAAACTACTGAGCTGTAGGAAAGAATTAATGTTGGCACAAGTGCCCTGCATGTACAACATCAGGACCATGTATATATTTCTTCCAAATTGTCACAGACAGTGTTGCGTTGCTGTGACAATATTTATCTTTGAAGATAAAGTAGGTGATTTGCCCAATGTATTTATAAACTCCTGCAAACAAAAGATGAATGGATGTGAGTTTGGGCAAAGCTGGAAAGCACCATTCAATACAAATTCTGATTTTCCTCAAGCAAGAACTTCAGTAGTTGTTGTGTTCTCAGAAATGGTTTACACGAAAGATTGCAAACTAATTCTTTGTCTTGCTGTAGCTTTACGCTCTTGGCAGAGAGTCTCTTTCAAGTCAGAAGGCAACTAGAAAAGCTGGATGAACTCTTGACCAGGCTGACTTACGATGGGGACCCCATTCCTGTGCAAAGACCTCAGCTGCTGGAAAAAGTCAACTTTCTGCTCTACAACCTCTTCCGGAAGTGCGTAAGCCACTGCCAATGTACAGAACTTTACCTCAGCTGGTACAACAGTGAGAACACACTTCGAGAAGAAAAAAAAGGAAAAAGTTTGAATGTCTTGTTTGAGGATTTTAAGGACCAGGTTCCTCACATAAGAAACATGTACAGCTGTCATCAAAAGTCATAGAAACTGAAGGTGCCAGGCAGCTTCTCATGAGTAGCATTTAAGGGTTTGTCATCAAGGTCTGACTCTAAGTGCATGCCAGAAATCCCCTTGTTTTAGGAGGAGTTACGTACATTCTGCTGAGAAAAGCTGTGGGGTTTTGTGTTTGCAGGCTTGCTATTTTTTTTAAGGTAAATGTGTCTTGTCTTTCCTCTTACTCACCAAGATACTCTTCCTGCTGCCCTCTCAACCCACCCTTCTATTAACAGATAAAATATCATCATTTCTCTTGTCTTTTGTACTGGCTATACTAGAGATTTACCACAAGTGAGTCTCTGAAAGCAAAGTGTGCTCAGTTGTTGGAGATATATATATAAAAATTTAAATGATCGTTTAATTATGATAGTTTAATTTCCTTGGAGCCATGCTCAGTGTATTTTCATACTCTGTTTTATGGTTCTGATAAAAGTTTAGAAGACCAAGACTTTTATCATCGTTGTATTTTAGAGCTATAGAATTTTGTGTGATTTTCAATGTGTTCCAAATATCCATTTCTTATGGGAACAATTTAAACGAAAGTTAGACCACTGGATCATTTTGAGAACTGAGGGTTGGAATGCAGACCTCCCACTTCAGAATCTGTAGAGAAATAAGTCTTTAAGAGATACCAGCCCCATTCCCCCCTCTCCCCCTACAAAAAACCAGCTGTTTGTTCATACACATTCCTAAAAATCCATCTGTTTCACTTCTTCTCACACAGCTCCTTCGTGGTCGAAAGGCAGCCCTGCATGCCAACACACCCCCAGAGGCCAATGGTTCTCAAAACTTTAATACAATTCACTGTTAAATTAAGGTAAGGAAAAAAATCTGATATAAACTCCTTCATTTGCATACAGTATTTTATCCTAGGAGAATCTAGAAAGCAAAGCAGACCAACTTGTGTTAGGGATCCTTTCAACTGCAGGGAGATTTTCTGGAATGGGGATATGAAGTGCACAGAATCTGTCACGCAGAACAAGTGGCACTAAAGAGAAAATATGAGAAAGAAAGGCACATTGTGGCTAAAGGTGGCACCTTCAGGGTTCTGTATACATTGAATTCTTGTTTTAATGACTTTACAAACTGAGTAAATAATGATCCATATCATACAAGCCAAAATCAGAATGCTCAGAGCCGCTTCTGCACAGAGGAAAGAGAAACTGCTGCGTTTTGGGGGTCTCTGGTGAACCAGAATCAAGTTATTTCTCTCCCAGTAGCTCCTTGCCTGACTTTGTGAAAGAACAAAAATTGGAGAGGAACTCTCATTTCCACCTCACAGCACAAAGTGCACGGAGGGTCGGGGGTGAGAAAAGGTACACGAAGGAAAGCACACACACACCTGTGCTACAGTCAGATTATACAAATCCATCTCCTAATTATTAACTAATTTGATGTCTCTCCAGCCATTCCCTCAAACACATGCTAACTTCTCCACACGCTTAGAGGGAGGGTAGGGCACCCACCACTGGTACAGCCCAGCTCCTCTTTCTGAGTATTCAACCCTGTAAATTGTGTTATAATCCTAGATGCCTAATCTGTTTTCAGATTATAATAATTTCTGATACTTTAATCTGGAGCAACCAGTCTGGTATTTTCTGGTGAGACATTTATTCTGTTAATATTCACTCTCTCATTTTCTGTTTTGAAGGTTGCTAATTAAATTGCCAGAGCTGAACTACCAGATCAGAGTGAAAGCAACTATTGACAAGTAAGAAACTTAAAAGTGAAGATATTCTCCTTCTCCCTACTGAGACAACACAGGTTTTTTCAGTGGCTACCCTATCTGATTTTAAAACTGCTTTTAAAAGGAAAAGAAAAAAAAATTAAAAAAAAAAACCCACCTGTTAAAAGATCAGAGTAACATTTCCTTTTAATGTGGAAGATTTCTTTTTTAAAAACAAAGCTGCTAGGTCTAATTGAGATTTTCAAATTGGAGACAAAAGAAGTCCATGTAAGATTTGTCTCAAGACTTAGAAAAAATTCATCAGACTGATACAGCAGCATCACACAAAAACTTGAACTCAAACTGTATTGCATTTATGGGATAGTTAGGTTTGAAATATCTCTGAGCTCTCACCATGCACCATCCCCAGCCCTTGGTATACAGATACCTCCCTCCTTCTGCTTGCTGTGCTTCTGCAAGCCCCTAAAAAAAACCTTGACTGCATGGACATAAATGTTGGCCCACAAGAAAGAGGGAAAACACCCAGTGAGGAGGGAGCAAGAGAGAAGCCAGGGCTGTTTCTCTCAAAAGCCGTGTACTGGTGGCTGATAATAAACAGCAAGATAAAATACACTGCCTACATACGGCCAGATGCAAAAGTCTAAATGGACAGCATGAATCTCAGTTCTTCAGTTTAAAAATTGTAGTTGTGTTGGCAATACAAACCAACTTTGACCAGGCAAAATCTACCATCTCAGATACGCTCCTCAGTACAGGTTATGGCTTACACATTCACTGATTCACAATCTGCTTCCTCTCCCCCACCCCTCTTCTCTTTTAGGAATGTTTCAACTGTAAGGTAAGACAATAAAAGTACCATATTTATTAAATTTTCCCGATACAATGGTATTTGAACACATAAGTGTAATGTCCTCCACAGTAACCGGAGGTTTGTTCTGTGTGGAACGCACGTGAAAGCCATGAACATGGATGAGTCTGCAAATGGAAACTTGTCGGTAGAATTTCGACATTTGGTAGGTTTGACTGCTTTTTTACTGTTGTGTACTTCTGTTAGAGAAATAAAAGATTCTTTGGAAGCTGTGGAGGGAGAACTGTTTAACTGTCAAGGCTAGACTCATTTTCTTTCTGCTTATACAGGAAGTTTACTCCTAGAAGCTCTTTATGCCATTCCATACTTTATCCATTCCATAAAATAAGACTATATTATAATTTTCACAGAAATGACAAAGCAAATCCTAATTACCACCAGAAAAGGAAAGACTAATCATGCTGAATTAAAAAGCTTCTCAGAAACTGAGTTTCGTTAAAAAAACACCAAAACACCAAACCAACAACAACAACAAAAAACCCAAACAGAAAAGCCCAACACACAGAACAAACAAACAAAAACCCTAAACCACACCACAATTTTCTAGGGGAAATAGAATTGAATGCTTGAAATCTATCGGAAATTAACGCCTGTGATAACAGCCTTGTGAGAGACTAGAGCACTGCTTCTGTGACTTCTCTGAGAGCCCAGTGAGTCCTGCTTTCTGAGTAACACTCCCTTGCCTGTGGTATTTTTGGGGCTTAACCACAGATGCAGCGCCTCGGCGTAGTTTTGCAAAAGGAGATTGAGATCGACGGTCTTTAGCGCTTTTTTGTGTTATGCACTTCATTTGTATATTGCAAATAAAATCTTGTTATAACTAAGAACATCTTGGTTACAAATTATGTTCTTTGTATGTACTTCTGTCTATAGTCTCTCTGACACATAAATATTGCTTTGCTTTATACAGCAACCCAAAGAAATGAAAACAAGCGCTGGAAGCAAAGGAAATGAGGTTTGTGTATTTATTTTACATGGTGTTTTCGCTTACTCTCACAAGTATTTCATATTTGATTTTATTTAAATCAAAGAGCTGTTAGATTTTGAAGTACGTACTAGGTACAGGATCCAGTTATTATGTTAGTATAGATATAATGAGAACTGTTTGGAATGACTCAAATTGTAATTGCATGCCTTAAGTTTGTATATTGAAAAAGTGACAACAGAAGGTAGAGAGTAATAATCCAAATTTGTGCATTTCTCTCAAAGGTTACCTTTTTGGTCATTTACATTTTGGAAAAAAAAAACAACCAGCTTTCACAGTTTTTTTTGTTGAAATAATTGTTTCCTATAGGAAAGGTACTTTAAATATATGTTCTGCTGGCCAGGTTTACAGCTGAAGTCAGGGTGCCATTATTTTTGCATCAAAGGGGTTTGCTGCCTCAGGCAGGACCAAAAATGTGCTTAATTTACGGACACTCATCCCAGCCCGGTCGTAGGTTCCCCTCTCGTGGTGACTCTGTGTATGGCACGACAGCACTAAAACCAGCATAACTGAGGGTAAAGTTGTATTAGCAAGCTAAAAAAAAAACCCACAAAAAACGCCATATAAATATATATATATATAAATAAAATCACTCATATTACAGCCCAAATAGCTGTAGTTATACAAGCACAACACTTATTTGAAGTATTCTCTAAGTACAAAGGAAAAGGTGTGATCAGCATGAAGAATTTTACCAAAACCTAGAGCAGAAGATACTTGTGCCCGTTTCAGACACATTTCTGAACAGAACAACTCACAACCTGATTAGCAAGACTGAAACTCAAGGCTTACCTCCCAGTTGCTTTGCTACTTACAAAATCACTGACACCACAACAAGCAAATGCAAAAATGTAGGTTAAGAAATGCTGGCACTCTACTTTTGGCAGCGTTTTCCTCCCACTTCCACACATTGTGCCTTTAAAACTATCTAAAGCTATCATAGGGCTGTGGAGAATTAGGACAGCTGAACTGTGGCCTGGTTCACTGCTGATTTCCTCAAACAGAGCCTCTCCTTGGTCATGTCAGTCTGTGAAAGTGGTTGTTAGCAGAACAAGAGTTGGGATTTTTTTTGTTAACAGCAACTATAATACTTTCAAAACTTGGTTTGTTATAGGACGTTCAGTATGCTAAAAGTGTAGTTAAATATAACTGGCCTCATTAAAAAAAGTGGAAGTTCTCTATTTTAGATTTGTCCTTTCATGCAGATGTACCTGTTTGCCTAGATGATTCTTCCATGAGAAAAATTTGTTTCTGCAAAATCATAATTGGGGGAAGAAGAGTAGTTTCACCAACCCTTGTCAACTTTGTGTCAGCAATACAGGTTGAGCTGGATTGATTCAACCTGTATTAAAACATCTGAGCTCATTTGATGGATGAGTGTTTCATGTAAAAGCCTTCAGGTCTAAGCTGGATTTTCCCTTTGCAAGGCAGATTCATTATTCAGATGCCTAAGGATCTCCTGTGGTCTCAATTCCTCATTTATTCAGTGCTCTTTGTTGCAGTGGCCTGGACATATCCTGGAGGAGGTGCTCCATGGGAAAGATAAGGCCACGAGGTCCTCTGCCAAGAAACAGTTTTATTTTACATTAACTGAAAGCAGAGTATTTCAGTAAGGGAAAGTATTTTGATTTGCAATTTTTTATTTCTTTTTTTAAAAGAAAAGTCTGACAAAACAAATGCATGATGGGGAGGGAAAGACCGAAAACAAAGAAAACAGGAAAAGGACAAATATATTTTTATACTTTGAGTTCTGGGGATGGAAATTTATTTCGAAAGATCTGTTTCCTAAGGGACAGAGATTTGGATCTTTACAAAGCTATGCTGGTTTGTAATCAACAAATGCTTGTACTACAAACTTTAATCAACAATGACAAACAGATTTTATTTTTTTTCCATCCAAGAAAAGCTTGGGGTTTTAATACCAGATTTACTTTGGATTAATGATTTAGGCCTCTACTCCTTCAACTAGTACCATCTCAGTACACACAGCAAACCTGGATGAAGGCCTATGTGTCTTTAAAGCTGTGGCTATTTGCTTTTTTTCTAGTTTGTTTCTCCTTGAAGTTGAACATCTGTGTTCAAAGTCGAATTGTTAATCAGTAAGGAAACTTTAGGAAAAGGAAAGTTGGAGACAACCTTTATCAGACACACAAAATTATCTGTTAACTTCTTGTGTGCAAATCTGTGTTTAAAAGTACCATTTTAGAAAAAGTTAAAAGTTTAGAAGTACTCTTTTAACAATATTCAGGGGTTTTTTAGATTCATCAGAAGAATGTCAAGAGTTGAACAAACAAATTGTTTCCTTCACTTCCTTCTTTTCCTGTTCTGCTTATATGTTTGATATGATGTTTCTTTCCAAGTGTAACCTCAGCAGCTGGATCACTAAAATAGTGTTAAACACCAACTGTGCACTCACAGCTCTATAACCTCCTTACTCCCTCAGGGCCCTCACATGGTGACTGAGGAACTGCACTCCATCAGCTTTGAAACACAGGTCTGCCTGTACGGATTGACCATAAATTTGGAAGTGAGTATTCAGGACAGATTTGCTGGGGCAAGAGTAAAAGGCATTTTCCAGCAGTGCATAGAAGAACAACTGTGTTGGGCCAGACCACAGGTCTGCCTGCCCTCGGTGAGGCCCTCAGCAGTAACCTCAAGCAGACACAAGATTTCCAGAACTTCTGGAAAAGAAGTCTATGCTTTGGGAAGAAAGAGAGGCTAAAAAACCAAAGCACAGCACAGCACTAATACTGTCCTCAGCAGCATTTACACACTGCATTCATTCTCTCCACCAGACCAGCTCTTTGCCTGTGGTGATGATTTCCAATGTCAGCCAACTGCCCAACGCATGGGCCTCTATTATTTGGTACAATCTGTCAACCAACGATCCTCAGGTAGGTCCTCAGTATACAAATACCGACTTCCTGCATTTTCACATTTGTGTTATTTGGTTACTACATTAAGTATAAAAAAGATGTATTTCCCTCTTGAACTGGCCTTATTTTTTTCACATACACTGTTACCAACATCACACTTTAATGTTGTCCTCTTTGTCTTTCTTTCCAGATATAAAACCACATGCACCCTTAGCTTTCCTTTCTGTAGCCTAAAGTAGTAGTTCTTAAACTAAGGAAAGGTGACAGCCCTTCTCCACAACTGCTCTAACTTCTCTAGTTTGAATTTATGTTTCTTGGGTGTGGCTGACTAAAACTAGACCTGTTAGAAAATAATTCTACCAGTACAACTCCAAACCATGAAAGCAGGCATATAGGTGAGTCTCTAATGTACTTAAGCGCTGCTTTCCACCACGGATTTTACAGGAACTTGAGCTTTCTGTGGAGAAGATTATAAATGTTAAGTAGCAGCTTCTAGTGGCTCTAACCCTGAGCAAAGGCAGAATCATTCTTTCTAAGGCTCCAGCTGTCTCAGCACATATTTTAGATTCAGTCACTGTTACTGTATTTGCAGATTGTGGAATAGTGCTGTCAGTGGCTCTCGGGCTTTCAGCTGGAGATTAGTGCAGTCACACAGATGCTCAGAGGAGGGAAAGGGTCAGACAGTCCACCATGGTGGCAGGCCAGCTGACCAGCAGGCTGGACTGCATTATCACTCTGTGATACTCCAAAGAGTTTTTGCACAGTCTTCAGTATGTCCATTGTGTATACAATCCAAAAAAACCAAATGAAATAATTAAAATAAGCCAAATGATTCAACAGCACATCACCATATCAGTATGTAATGGTTTAAAGTTTCCATGCACTAAAGTATAGTGGTATCATCCACACATATTTGTCACAATGCTTCCCCACACACAGAGCCCACTTTCAACGCTTCCAGATTCTGCTCAAGTACTCGCAGCCTCCTGTTACAGCCTGATATGTATTTCATGGTTTCTATCTAAACAAAGCATTCATTCTGTTGCAGAATTTGTCTTTCTTCAACAACCCCCCTACTGCCACTTTAAGCCAGCTCTTAGAAGTACTGAGCTGGCAATTTTCATCATACGTAGGTCGTGGACTCAATTCTGAACAGCTCAACATGCTGGCAGAGAAACTTACGGGTAAGTGTGTAGAAATATACAGACTTTATTTGCTTTGGGGCTCTTATATTTGATAGCCACAGGTAAGGGCTTTAAGCACATGTTGTGGTTTAGCACCAGCTGGCAACTAAGCCCCACACAGCCACCCATTCCCCCAGAGTGAGATGGGGAGAGAATTGGAAGGGTAAAAGTGAAAAAACTCCCAGGTCAAGATAAAGACAGTTTAACAGGTAAAGCAAAAGCCACAAGTGCACACAAGGCAAACAAGGACTTCATTCGCTACTTCCCATCTGCAGGCAAGTGTCCAGCCTGGAAATCAGGGCTGGATCCATCACACGTAAGAGTTACTTGGGAAGACACATGCAATCATCCCAAACATCCCCTCCTTTCCTCCTTCTTCCCCCTAGTCTGAGCATTTCACGATATAGTGCAGAACATTCTTTTGGTCAGTTAGGATCAGCTGTCCCAGCTGTGTCCTCTGCCAGCCCCCTCGCTGGTGGGGCAGGGTGAGAGCCAGAAAAGACCTTGACTGAGTGTAAGCCCTGCTCGGCAGGAACTAAAACATCCCTGTATTACCAACACCGTTTCCAGCACAAGTGCAAAACACGCTGGCTACTGTGAAGAAAATGAACTCTACCCCAGCCAAAACCAGCACGGCATGACCTCCACTTCCAGGGCTGATGTCAAAAATGTCACAATGACATTCTTTTTCTTTAAAGAAAAGCAGGCATCAGCTTATCCTTACCACAAAGTATTTCAACTTTCAAACTTCCAGGCTGCTCAACTGAAGGAAGAGGGCATTGAAGTCACACTGAACTGTGATGTTATTTTGCTTCCTTAACAATTATCTCTTACATCTGAAATCAAAAGGAAGTATTTTTGCTTGCTTATGAGGTTTGGTTTGGGGTTTGTTTCATTTTAAGTACCTGTCCTTGTGGGTCTGTTCACTTCTGGGACCTTACCAGAGATGCTTCTCTGGTGTCAGCATAGCAAAGAGGCCTTGTAACCTCAGCGAGATGAACTATTGACTACTCTGAGACCCAAGTGTGCCCCAGGAGGGAGAGACCTAAGGGAAAGCTGAGAAGTAACACACGAGCTAAAAACTGAAACTGAGCACGTAGCGTTGCAGACACCAAGTAACGGGCTACTTTAGGCAAATATTCCCAAAACTACGATTACCACCTGCTTCAAAAGAATACAGAAAAACAGATCTAAAGTCCCTTAGCACGCCCCTATCCCTCTCTCCCCAAGTCTGGATGTACTGTACTTCTCCCCTCACCCCCCCACCCAACTATACAGATATCAAGCTATGTCTGTTTCGTAACTTCAGAATAATACATGCACCATTTTGGGCTTTTTTTTTTTCACTTTCAGGACAACAAGTCAATTACAATGATTATCAACTATCCTGGGCAAAGTTCTGCAAGGTACTGTTCCAAAAGTAAAACTAGACTCTTACGTCTCATAACACCCACAGCCATGCCTATCTCTGTTTCTCTGATGCTACTGATAAGATTCTCACTTGCCATATGTGGGACTTGCAGCTCAGCACAGTCACATCCCTTGTAAAAATATAACTAGGAAAATGACACTTCCAGAAGTGTAAAGCTTGGGATTAGGGTTCTACTTAGTTATATTGCTACAGATATCAGAAACTGCCATTTTAGTGTGCCGTATATATTTCTGTAAATGATCAACTGAAAGTCTTATCAAAGCATGTAATATATTTTTCGTAAAGCATAGGTACTATTTTTTGTATGTTCAGTTTTGACCTAAATTATTTCAAGACAGTCAATATATGCAATAACTTTGATGAGGAACTGAGAATGTATTCATAAAGAAGGGTAAGATCGTTTAATTCATATTAACTACATTATTTAAACAAGTACAGAACCTTGGAAGGAAGTTCAACTTTCTCATCTTCATTTCACTCAAATGTAATTTTCTAACCAGGAAGAAACAACAGATGTGATATTTTTTTTTTTTCCTTGAAAAATGAGGTGCTTCCAGTGCATACCTTAAAAATCAGTTGGTTTTATGTCAGGTTGAAAGAGAAATGTTACTCAAAACCACAGCTCAAATTGTCATTCTCACTTGAGCAAAGTAGCTTATTCTTAAGAAACTATGAGAAGAAACTATGTCATGTGAACGTTGGGCAACACCACTCTCATGATTCTCTTCTTGTGTGTGTTGGTTTTGGTTGTGTTTTGTGGTTGTTTTTAACCGTTAGGAACATTTGCCTGGGAAGTCTTTTACCTTTTGGGTTTGGCTTGAAGCAATCCTGGACTTGATTAAAAAACACATTCTTCCTCTTTGGATTGATGGGTGAGCAACAAGGGAACTGCTGTATACTGATCTCTCTCCGCTTTTTCATTGTCCTTTACTAATCTCAGTTTTAACTATGCAGAGGAGTATCTGCAATGAGTCTAACACTTCTGTCTCCCTTCTCCCATTTATAGCTTTTGGAAATTTTTGCCAAAGGGGAACAACATTAAATCCCTTAGAAATGCAGGTTTAGATCTATTCTTCAGTTCTGTCTACGCAGTCAAATACTGGGATAAATTTCACCAGGCTTCATAGTACTTTGAACTCAATGCCATACTCCACATCTAAATCACACAAAGCTTTGGTCACAGTCTCCAGGCCTTATAAAGCTTTGTAACCAGGTTTTGAACACCTGTATAAGGTGTGGCGAGATCAAGGCCAGGCTGGATAGAGCTCTGGGCAACCTGGTCTGGTGAAAGATGTCCCTGTCCACGGCAGGGGGGTTGGAACCAGGTGAACTTTAAGGTCCCTTCCAACCCAGACCCTTCTATGATTCTACACATTGCACAGATCAAAGTCTGTATTTTTTTCCAAAGTAAACCCGTGATTCCCTGTTATACCTCAGGTACGTAATGGGATTTGTAAGCAAAGAAAAGGAACGACTTCTGCTGAAAGACAAGACACCAGGAACATTTTTATTAAGGTTTAGTGAGAGCAATCTGGGTGGAATTACCTTTACTTGGGTGGATCAGCTAGAAAATGGTAAGTATAATTTAAAGAAAAAAAAAAAAAACTAACCAACAACCAAACGAAAACCAACCCAAACTCTGCAATATACCTGCAATACAGGAGTCAAGTTTGGTGTGGTTTGAAAGTAAAATTCACGTGTATCATGTCATAGTATGGTTTTGGACAAGATACAAGTATCACAATTTCTCAAACACAAACCAAAACTCTGACATTCCACCTCTGAGCTGTTTGTATTAACAAAGCTCCCTATGAGATGTACCTGCTTACTGCAGGCCTTAGATTTGTTTCCAAATATGCAGAAATTACATACTGAAAGATACTAACGTAGGTAAGAACAGGTAAAGCCTATGCAAGTGTAAACCTCAAAAGAAAGGCAAAAATGGGTTCCAGCTGCAGACGCTGATCTACAGGTTATGGTGCCTTTGTGTTTTTGCAGGAGATGTAACATTTCACTCGGTGGAACCCTATAACAAAGGCCGCTTATCTGCCCTGCCTTTTGCCGACATACTGCGCGATTACAAAGTTATTATGGCAGACAACGTTCCTGAAAACCCTCTGAAGTACCTGTATCCAGATATCCCCAAAGATAAGGCCTTTGGCAAACACTACAGCTGTCAGCCAAATGAAGGTTGGGCTCCACTTCTCTATTTACCCTTTCTGCACAGCAGCTGCAAAGTCAAGAGGCAATTTCAGGAATGTGGGGAGAGGAGGGAAAGAACAGATTAAGATGCCTCCTTTAATAGTCATCTTCAAGAGAACTGTTTTAACATGTGTCTATCATTTAGACAGCTTCATTTTGCAAATACATTCCTGGTCTTAGAGGTTACAGCAGAGGTGATGACAATATTTAAAAGAAGTTAAGAAAAGGATTTTTTTTTTCCTGACTGATGCATCACAAAATTCAGTGCTCGGCTGTTCAAAGGAGAGGAAACTGAAAAGTCATCCTGCTTATCGGCTTCATAGTTGTGTTATACTGTAGCATGCTGTTTGTTTAATTTCAAGAAAACTCAGTATTTCCAGAACAGCTTGGAAGCCCTACTTTGTTTCATTTCATCCAATGGAACCTTATAAAAAAAGGTCGTTTATCTGCACCACCTTTTCCCAATATACTGCACAATGACAAAGTTTTTATGGCAGACAATGTTCCTGAAAAGCCCTGGCAACTGCACTGGTAAATGCAAAAAGGCTAAACAAGGATGGTTCCAAATATGTTCAGACCCACGTTCTTTTTTGTCCAAGTTACAAGTCAGCTCATTTTTAGATCGAATTCATTTTCGCCTAAAGAAAGCCCTCAAACCCTTAATTTTTTAATAGATAAAACACATTCTTCTAGAATTTCAGTATCAAGGGTTACAATTCCATTTGAACTCAAATTCCTACACAACTCAAAAATATTTGGAGGCTACAGTTTCTTTTCTCCCTCTTCATTTTAACTCAGTGGACTTTGCCTAATGCTCCAATCCTCTAAAATCTGACATATATGCTTAATTTCATGCAAAAGACATTGCTGAAGCTGTATCTGTAGGGATAGAGCTACAAGTATTTGCAGAACTGAAATCGAGAGGCTCAGAGTACCAAACCTAAAGAATTGTGTATTTGCTTCGGAGGCCTAACGAAATCTCTTTCATCAGTTGCGGTATTATATTGTGATTCATATCAAGGGAGCACACACAATTCTGTGACTAAGACCTGAACTCAAGGACTAATCTCAGGAATTCCCCTCACTTTTATGGCTATTTATTTATGCAGGGACTTTTCAATTTATTATTGTCTGCAGCACTTCAAGCAAATAATCAATTTTAAATAGATAATAAAATGACTCGACAATATTTAATTTCTCTACTATCTATTCTAGTCTCAAAGCCCTCAGACAGAGGAGGCAAAGGTTATGTTCCTTCTGTATTTATCCCAGTCTCCAAAATGTAAGTATCCTTACGGACTTGTTGCACTTCAACTGTTGTTTTTATCTAATTTACATCCCATTTCAGAGTTTCCCCTGCCTCATTTCGCCAAACTATTTGAAAATAGTTTGCCATAGAAACACAAGGACAAGGACTGCTAAACACCAGAAAGGGAAGTAAAGAACTTCACCTGTACAGTGCTTTTCCCATTCATGGGGCAAAACATTTGTCAAAATTGAATGCAGATTCTATGGTACTCTGATCTACTTATCTTTCACTGTCTCCTTTTTCTTTCCAGCAGCTGGTATTAGGGCCAAGGAAAAAGAGGATAAAGCTGACTCTATCTCCTACATTTTTAACTGTATACCAGGTTGGTGGCATGTGCTTATAGAGCCACCAGCAAGCCTGAGTACCAGGTTAACAAACTTTAAAAAACATTCACCATACTCCACTGATACCACATAAAGTTAGAGGGATTTAAATTTTTTTCTAAGATTATTTTTTGTATATTTTTTTTCGCCTTTTTTTTTCTTTTTAGCTTAAATGATTCTACGGAACCACATTCTCCATCAGATCTTCTTCCAATGTCTCCAAGCGTTTATGCTGTGCTGAGAGAACACTTGAGTCCCACAGCCATTGAAACTGCTGTAAGTTGTAAACTTTCCCATTTGTAAGTAAATATTAAGCAAACAGGATGTGTCCAGCACAGATGCTGGTTAATAAAAGGCTGCTCGTACAATTACGAAAGAACCAAAGCTCTTTCATCACTTGCTGCATTACATTCTGAAACAATGGTGCAGATATTTCCTGTTCTAAGTGGTGCAGGACACTGCAAACATCTTGGAAGCACTGGAATTGCTTGACATGCTGGCCAACGAACCATGAACGTCAGAACACAAAGATCCCAGAGTTCTTGCACAAAGGAAGGCTTTACACTGACAAATACATGTCACTTATACTAATTCTCTAGACAGCACAAAGGCCTGGACTTGCTCCGGGGAGCTGCCCAAGGAACATAGTAATTTCCAATTCAGCAAACCTGCACAACTTTTTCACACTGCAAGTCTTTACGTGGGGTTTCAAAGTGCAAAATTAAAAGTCAACTAAAACACTTTCAGCAAAGAAAAGTAGTATTAACTTAGGATATAGAAAGATTAGGAAAATACTCTATGAACATAAAATTTAAAAAAGAAATTTCCTCTTTTCCTTATTGACTAGAAAATGTGTTCTGAATCATCATGGCTCAGAGTCCTGAGAGCAATGAGCCAGGTGGGGATTTGTCCAGCAGACTTTTCTCAGGAAACACAGCAGTGGTTTGGCTCTTTAGCAGCTTTAGAAGAAAATCTCCTTTTTTAATACTAGCCCTTAACTTTCGGTATGTTCAATGATTTATGATCTTAAAATGGTTATGTATTTAAAAGCCTGCCAACTCCCCTTCAAATGCCTTTCAGTAAACACTTCTCCTTACCCACAAGCAGAACAAAACTAAACCAGAATCGTGACTGTCAATGATTAGAAGTACAGTTAAACTTTATATACAAATAGGTGAGTTCTTTAATATACATCAAGCTGAAGATCTGCTCAAGAGCAAAATATTTTTTTTTATTCTTCACTTTTTTCTTCCAATAGCACTCGTGACAAACTAGTTCTTTAGCTGAAAATGAAATAACCAGCCTGAATTCAAATTCTGCATTCAAACCTACTCCACCCAATCCAAGACATGTCCCCACTCATTTCTGTTTTGGTTTATAACATGTGAAAATGGTTCTGACCACCTCAACTGCCCTTACGAACTATGCATGCATTTGCTTTCCTGAAGTTTCGGCAGAGTAAAGAATAGTTGGATTCACTTTCGTTTAGCGTCAGGCTCCAAACATTTTTGGTTTCTTCTTGCAGGCACAGTAAACCTCAAACCGGCTCTATTCAGAGCTTCAAAGTAAGCTGTGACCATGGCCATCGTTTAGGGTCATAACCTCACAAAAAGAATGTGCCTGGTGGCAAATTGCAAAAATTAAACACAATCATGCGGGTTTTAAAGGTACCAAGACAAGTGGTTCAGTGCTGCTAGTTGGCCGTATTTCTGTAGGCTTTTACTAGAAATGTTCTCAAGTTCTGCTAGAAATTTCATGAGAAAAAGAGTTCTAGAAGATTTTAAAATAATTCCTTCCTTGCTTTTTCCATTCTATTTACCTTCCTAAATGGAAAGGAGGAAAACAGGGAGGCTTTTTCTTTATCACTCCAAATTCACACAACAATCTACCCTGCTGAAGAGCTGACTAAGTACAGCAAGCACACAATCTGCACTATTAAAGCAATACTTTTTCTCCATGAAATGCCAATAAAAAAGCACCATGTAAGATACAGAAAACAAATGTGAAATCTGCAGCAGAACAAAATATCTTAGCAAGATACACTTTTTGCAGTCTTGCTGAATTCCCTTCTATTCCCCCGCATCCAGCTTCCCTTACCCATCAAAAAAACAAGACTCCAGGGAGAACCCTGCAATACATATCCACAGGCTGCAAGAACAACAAAAGTTCATATAAAAATAAATACTATGCTTACTCTTATTGTAACTGTTTCCCACACAGTGTTTCCTAAAGAGCATTCCTCTATTTTACAAATAACTAGAAACAAGATTCAGATCCTTATGAGTTTGTATTACATTGTCAAAGTGACACTGCAGTTACCTTGAGCCAGAGAAGGTTTCATCTGCAGTTTCTTTTGAATGAACAGCTCTGAGTGCCATGAGACTAATCTTTTCCTTCTTTTCTTCTAGCTGAGTTCTCCTTACTCAACTGACTGAAATTCACATACTGGAAAAATTAGTAATCGTGTGAACACGGATGGGTTAAAGAAGTCATAATTTTTTTTTCCTGTCACCTCTGAAAAACCAGCTTTTCCTGGAAACCATTATGTTATTCTTAGGCCTCTTTCTGTTATCAATAACATATAAACAAGAAGTTTTCTCCCTAGGGATTCAAACAGCCTTCTGCAAGTCAGATTTGTTGTTGTCACTGATAAAAGACCAAATCCTTTCGGGCTTGGAAGTCATTTGACTTCAGTTGGATCCCAGCAGAGATAAATTTTACTTGCTAATTTAACTAGTTTCCATAGAATTGCTGTAAATATGAGAGCATAAGAACAAAATGTTTTGCTTCTGAAAACAGCACATAAAGATAACTAAAGACATTAATGTGTTTGGAGAAATTAGGATTTATTATGTTAAATACTTTCTGCTTAATCATAATCTTGTACACCACTGATTCAGATATTATTTCAAAGCAGAGATTCTCATTCCCCTGACTTTCAATGTTCCAGAGGTGTCTGGGGTTTGCTTTTCTCCAAAGATGAATTGCCTTCAGCATAGATTTTTTTATCTGACACCACAGCAGAAGTTGTGGAAGGCAGGTAAGGCTGGGGAGAGAAGGGAGTTCGAGAAGGGAAGCAGACACAAAACTTGCGGTGTTAAAAAGGCTGTCTCCATTCCACTAATGGAAGAGAGAGTTAGTAAAACTTCCCCCTCTCACAAAAGAGTTGCAGAAATAAATCTATTTGGGCAGGAAGCACTCAGATACTACAGAAAATACTGTCAGAAAGTCTACAAATAAAAAGTCCTGATCTGACGCAGTTTGGATACTAACTGGTCAAAGCCAACGGGGAAGCAGTTTTAAAAAACAGTTACTGAAGAGCTGCAGCATTTGCTGACCACCTGGCAATTTGTGCTGCATGACAGGATATTACATGCCTGTCACAGGCTCATTTAATGAGCAGGACAACTAGTTTTTGTAAAAATGGTAAATTGCCCTTTTTAAATACTCATTTTTTGTTTCAGGCATGCTTACTGCTGAGTTTGGGTTGTTTGGTTGTTTTGTTTTGGTTTTATTTCCCCCAGTATCATCCCTAAAATCTCTGTTAATAGAATAATAAACAGACAACTCCAAGGCCACTGTATTTCACAAATGCAGGCTCAATCTAGACGTAAGTCTTGCCCGCAGAATACATGGTTAATGCGTGCAAAGTTCTTAAAATACAAACCCTTGACCATTTGCACCTTACTGCTTTCTCAAGCAGGTATAAATGAGACATCTGCAATGAAAACATAACCTCCCTGAATCAGTAAGACATGGATTTTGCTTTCATTTCTCCTTTCACCCATACTACTTACATTAGTTGAAAGTGAGTGAGCGGAAACAAAGCAATGAGATATTTTTGTGATACGTGGAAGTAGATTTCAAAGAAACAAACACATCTCTCTTCATTAGCCAGAGTGATTTAAAGCAAGTTGCACATGAGTTCAGAAAGCATCACATATAAAATAAAAAACAAGAGCAATTCTGTATATAGCACGGTAATATCTGTAATTTATATAACCAGCATGAATAAAATCAGATTTTGGCTTCAAGTTGCATACCCAGACCTCTGTGGGTTTTTTCCAAGGCACAACAAAAATAGTCTTGTTGCCCTTTTGCTGACTTTAAACTGAGCTACAAGCAGTACCACAGACTTCTAGAGCAGCAAACATTCCCCTCACATCAGCTATTGCATGCCTTTTCATTCTAACCTCTTCTCACAATGTTAATACAAACAAAATGGGGCACAGCCTATATTTTTGACCATCTAAAGTTCATGAGAAGTACTATAAGAAAAGATCAGACATGGCGTGAGAAAGTCTCCTCTCTCCTTCTTCCCTGCTCCCCATGCAAGGCAACCCTTCACCTCTCAAGTATTTACTTCAGCCCAGTATAACTGGTGTTCCTGAACAGCATCGTGGATCAGCCTTTGGCGTGACAGTTTCTGCCATTGCTTCAGAACAGATTTTTGCAGAGGGTAGGCTTAACGTTTCTTTGAAAAGCACATGACTTGAAATCATTTCACTCCTTTAAAGGAACACTGGAATAATTTTCTGTAGGATGACTATATACAGCCCAAGCTTCATTACATTAAACAAGTGAGAATTTTGTTCTCATGCCACAGTAAGTAAGAAGGTGGCTCTCTAGTGAAATAGTAAAGGAGGCGGGGGGGAACACAAAAAAGGGGTGCCCAGATACTACCAGAAAAAACATCTGCTTTTAAGTACTTCTAACTGCGTTTGTGCTTTTGCTGTGTTTTGCAACAGCAAAGTAAAAAAAATGTGATTGTTTTGTGCTGTCTTGGTGCGTCACTGTAATGATCCTAATTTAAAAACATAAAAACCGTCAGTTACCTTCTTTCATAGCTTTTTTTATAGACATGTTTATATACCCGCTACTCCCTAGTATTTCATGCCACGAAGTTTACCAAACTGACCTCTTATTTATTTCTTTCACGAAGCAAGACCTGCCTCCTCCATCTGAGGAGGAAGGGTGCACAAACTACCCTGGAGACCCGTAGCAAAGCCTGGACTTTTTAACAGGCCGGTCTTTGTTGGCTTCAAACACCAGACAAAACCCAAGTACACCACGTTGGTCCGAGAGACACCGACAGCGTCCCTGCGAGAAAGGCGTACAAGAAAGGGGAAGGGACAGGCGATAACGCTCAGCCGCCTGCAATGTACCGGCGCCCGGGCTGGCGAAGGGGTAGGAGCGCCCGAGCCAGCAGGCGCAGCTGTGCGCGCAGGGCCCGGCCCCGCGGCCCTCCCGGCGCTCAGGGCACCGCGCTGCTTTCGCTTTCGCCTTCGCCGCCCCACAGCCTTTCCCAGAAGTCACGTGACGCGCCCGCTCCCCGGGGAACGCCCCCGGCCCGCCCCCGCGCATGCGCACTTGGCCCGCGGTTCCCCGAGCGCAGCCGGCGCCGCGGCACGGCCGAGCCGGACCCGAGGTGAGGGGAGCGGGCCTGAGGGGGGATGGCGCCGGCAGCGGCACGGCGGGGCACTGCCGGGCACTGCCTGGCACTGCCTGCACCTCGGCAGCTGGCGGGGTGAATGCCCGGTGTAACTAAAGCTGTCATTTCCTCAGACTGCCCCTGCCCTCCCTTCGGTGTCTTTGCACCTGGGGCAGCGGGAGGTATCTCCTAGCGGGCTTCATTCCTGGCAGGGACACCCCTGCTCTTCTGTCACCTGTTGCATCCGCTCCCGTGTCCAGCTCTTGGCTCCTTCTCCACAGCTCTCGCTCTCCGACGCCTCTCCAGACCTGCCCTGCCCGGGAGCGCCGGAGCGCTCGAAGCGGACCCCTGTCCCCGGCACGGTGCTGACGCTGATCCCGCTGATCCTGCGCCTCCAGCATCGCTGGGCAGCCTCTGCTGAACAGGTGCCGTCCTCCCACCCGCGGGGCTGAGCCGGCCGGGAGTGGGGGGAACGCGGACAGGGAGCCGGCCGAGGACAGGGACAGCTGCCCGCGCCCTTTGCTCCCGAACCCCGCCGCGTGGATCGGCCGCGATCCCCCGGGAATAGCAGGAAAGAAGGTAGAGAGGGGCCAGCAAGGAGTCCTGGGGTGCATCGGGTGGCCAGCAGGTCGAGAGAGGTGATCAGCCACCTCTACTCACCCCTAGTGAGGCACATCTAGAGTGCTGTGTCCAGGTCTGGGCTCCTCAGTACAAAAAACGCAAGGAGCTACCTGGAGAGGGTCCAGCGGAGGCCACAAAGATGATGAGGGATCTCTCTTACAAGGAGAGACTGCGGGAGCCGGGCCTGTTTAGTCTGGAGGAGACTGAGAGAGGATCTCGTTGTTACATAGAAATATCTCAAAGGTAGGTGCCAAGAGGATGGTGCCAGACTCTTTTCAGTGGTGCCCAGCGACAGGACAAGGAGCAACGGCCACATACTAAAACACAACAAGTTCCACCTCAACTTGAGGAAGAACTTCTTTACATTGAGGGTGGCAGAGCACTGGAACAGGCTGACCAGGGAGGTCACAGAGTCTCCCTCTTTGGGACTGCTACAGCACACTCACATGCTGTATTACCTGTAATCTGAAAAGCAAACACATCAAAAGCCTCAAAGCCCTCACTTTAAACAAAATTTTAAACTCCTTTGCTTCTCACACATAGCACATGCCACTCAGCAGCCAAGAGCGCTGGCATACAAACACTAAAGGATTTGGCAGGAAGGGGCATAGAAGATGGTGCTTCACCCTGATGCTGCCCTGTTCTTTTGGGTAGGTCTTATAGGTCTTATACTTAATAGCCAGTAAAAAACAATGTTGCGAGTGGATATGCATCTCAGCACCCGTATTCTCAGCCTGGACTGTTCATTAGACGTATGTTAACATGCCATTTGCACTACAAGATGATAACCTGCAGCCTAGAAGGCTAACTGATCTGCTGCTAGAGACCATAAAGCCACTCTGTCACAAAAGTGTTAGGACTGAGAGAAGCCATTCTGTACAATGTTAGTTCATTTAAGCACCCTGTATCTGCTGCAAAGGTTACTTGACTTTAGCCTGAAAATATGATCATGAGAACTAAATCACATAGAAAAAACATCTTTCCAGTACTTCAACATTTAAAGTGACTTGAGATCTTGTCCATTTTCAAAGCAGACAAGTGTGGACACAAGTAGCAACTGAAAATGGGCACTTAGAGGGGCCTTTGATTTTTCACTCACGCTCTTGGTGATAGGGAATACATCCACACAAACAAAAGGTGATACTCCACATTCAGGATCTCAGTTATGCAGAGTACAGGTATCAAACACACAGGTCCTCATTCCCATATCCCTGCTAAGCAAGAGAGCAGTAACACTAGCAGTACCCTAAGTGCCATGAAAAGGGGTTCAGAGGAAAAGGAAAAAAAGAAAGCACCACACAGCCACTCGCTCACTTCTCCCTCCTCCCGACATGGTGGGATGGGGAGAGAATCAGAAGGGTAAAAGTGGGGAATATTGTGGGTTGAGATAAAGCCAGTTTAACAGGTGAAGCAAAAGCCGTGTACACAAGCAAAGCAAAAGGCAGATGTTCAGCCATCCTGGGAAAGCCAGGCTCCATCACGCCTAACAGTGACTTGGGGAGACAAACACCATCGTGCAAAATGATTCTCCTTCCCCCAGCTCTATGAGCTTGATGCCACATGGTCTGGAATACCCCCCTTTGATCAGCTGGGGTCAGCTGTCCAGCTGTGTCCCCTCCCAACTCCTTGTGCACACCCAGCCCCCTCACTGGTGGGGTCGGTGAGGAGCCTTGATGTTGTGTAAACCCTGCTCAGCTGTAACAAAAACATCTCTGGATTACCAACACTCTTTCCTGCACAAATCCAAAACACAGCCCCATCCCAGTTAGTGTGAACAAAATTAACTTTATCCCAGCCAAAATCATCGCACCGCCCAATTTTGTCAATGTTCATGAAAACTTTAAATGAGTTATTTTTCACCAGTTCAGTTCAAATACTACTTAAATATTTATACCGGCTTTTTTTTCACCCCTTCCTCAGGATGACTCAGTGGTATCAGCTACAGCAACTTGATTCCAAGTTTTTGGAGCAAGTTCACCAGCTATATGATGACAGCTTTCCTATGGAGATCAGGCAGTACCTGGCACAGTGGCTGGAAAACCAGGATTGGTAAGCACAGAAATTAATTAGGCTTTGGGTTGTGTGATGCCCTCAGACGTGCAGTTACAGGCAGCAGCAGAATGCTGGGGAAGCAAGCTGCTAGGTGAACCTTTGCTGGTAGGATGCTTCAGTAGCTGTGAGGGTACTACAGCCTGTGTTCCTGCCCCTCTTCAGGGCTTTCTAGAGGGGCCTGATACCTGGAGTAAGTGTCCTTGCTCATATTGCTATTGCTCTCAGTGCTCTAGAACAAAAGTAGCTGTTTTAAGACCAATTAGTTACTACCTTGGTAGCTCAGTCTCTCATTCTTCAAAGGCTCTGAACTTCTGCGAGAGTTTCTGTGGAGTGTCTTCTCTCTGAAGAGTGGTACAACATGCACATGCATCAGGGTCACTTTTAGGTTCCTGATGTGCGTGGAATGCACATCAATGAATAATGAATTTGAACAGAATGTGGCAAAAAGAATAGAGAAACAACATTTCTGTATCAAGGAAAGTAAAGTCAAAGTTAATGGAATGAAATTGGCTTATATTTGAAGGTAATTCTCACTGCTTGCATATTCTACAACTGGAGTTGGGGATTAAAAATCAAGCACACCTGTATGTATTTCTTGGATCTTGTGTTGGAAGTGTATTTAACCCAAGCATGCTTTAAATTATTCTAGGGAACATGCGGCCAACAATGTTTCATTTGCTACAGTGTTATTCCATGACCTGCTGTCACAGCTTGATGATCAGTTTAGCAGATTCTTGATAGAAAACAATTTTTTGCTGCAGCACAACATAAGGAAAAGCAAACGTAATCTTCAGGTACGCCTGGCTTCTATATCTATACCTTTGCTTCAGTGCAATTGAATGCCTCTAAGCAACTACCCTGCCGTGAGGGATTTTCACAGAAGATGTGTGAGAATCCTGATTTAAAAGCCAGAATTCAAGGGTTGCTCCGTTTTTGTTTTGATTGGCTACGGTTATAAAGTTAGTTTCATTATCAGTACAGTTACAGTTTGAGAACTACAGGAAAAAGAAAACCCCCCAGGCTAGCACCACCCAGAGGAGAGCAGTGCAGTACTGAATCCACAGCACATTTCAACTTTGTGTGCAGGTAAAACAGTAAGGTTGAATTTGCATCCAGCCTGGACTGTGTGTTAAACCAGCAGCCGTACCAAGGTGTGGGAGGGTGGCTCTTGAGGGATGAGCTCTCTCTAGGACTGTAAGGTGGTACCCCACATCTCCCTGTAATGTTTCTGACCCCTTTCTGTTGTTTGTGCCGGTCCTGTCTCTTTGTATGCCAATGAACTACAATAGAAACTCGCTCTTGGAGCTGGTTGTGGCTGTCACAGCCTGTAATCCTGGAGCAGGCTATGACCTCCCTGAGGCTCACACACTGCTCATTCCCTAATTTTTTGCTAATCTGAAAGTTACTGAAGGACTAGAAATTATGTGTATGAACTTTAACAATAGACTGTGTCTCTAATGCTAGGATAACTTCCAAGAAGACCCAATACACATGGCAATGATCATCTACAACTGTCTGAAAGAAGAGAGGAAAATACTGAACAGTGCCCAGGCATCAAATGAGGTAACAGTCTTGAAATGTCTGCTGCAGTTGTATCTCCCCTTTCCTATTATTTGGGACAAGGGAAGTGGATGAAGACTGGCAGGGGAAACAGGCTGTTCTCCCTCTGCCCAGTAAGAGGTTCCTTAAAAAACAGATGAGTGATCACTGATATGTACCAGCTGGAGAACACTAATTTGTACCAGCTGGACAGCATGGCCTTTTTCTGCTGAATGAAGCATTTGGAGGATAAATGGCCAGGAAATAATTTTTATTCCTTGAGTGATGTAAAAGCTATGCTGGTTGTTTTAATGCTTCTGTAGTACGATGTAGCCTGATGTGCTAATTGGATTTTATTTTAATAATCAGTGCTTAATTTATGTATCCAGCAAGATTTTAGGTTTGTTCTTCTCCATTTTACTCCCCAGTTTACTCTCTATTAAGCAGCTGAGCATGCTTCTCTGGACTGTGTCTGGGAAAATGATGCATCATTCTCCTTCACAGTTGTCTCCAAGTATTTCTTTCTATTTTTGGTGGGGTTTTGGGGTGTTTTTTTTTAATGAAGCCCTTTTCTTTCCTCTGAATTATAGGTAAAGCAATATTTTCTCCTTCGTCACCTGTTCTCCAGGTTCTCACCTTTTTTTTTTTCCTTTGCAAGAACTGTGTTGCAGTAAAAATTCTGCAGTTGGGAAAGGCATGCAAAATGTATAGAGAGCTGTAATCCACTTTTGTTGAAATAAAATGATGACTGACCAAGCATGTTAATTCCCAGTGCTGAATTGCCTCAGTTTATAGCAAGGCTTTGAATGTGCAGTGTGGGAAGAGCTCTTGGGCACCGGCTTTCAACAAGGGGCCCTTTGCAGCAGTGTCCAAAGCAGCTGCTCTAGGAGTGTGCCGGTGACAGAGACCCTGTAGCTGCAGCACAGCTGTTCAGTCCTGGCACGTGACATAAAGCACTTGCTGCTGCCTATCCAGTGTGCAATAAATTGGGATCATCAAAAAGGGAAAGGGAATTACAGAATGGTTTGGATTGGGAGGGACTTCAGAGATCATCTACCTTCCGCTAGACTGTGTTGCTCAAAGCCCAATCCAGCTTGGCCATCACTTCCACTACTGACTTAAATCCATGATGGGGGACCTTTGGCAGTTTACCAAAATAAATATTTTTTTTCTTTCAAATTCACCTGAACTTGATTTTTTTTATACTACAAAATTTTAGTATGGTTTATCGGAACAAGCCATGCTTCCTCAGGTCGTTTGTCAACAAAAGCCGCTAATTTACATTAATGAAAAAAGGTATGGGTCACTCTGTTTTGACTTGTTCTGTTTCTTCCCTCAGATGGAAGTAGGGAGTGTACAGAACACAGTGATTGGGATGCTGGACAAACAGAAGGAGCTTGATGCCAAAGTGAAGGCTGTAAAAAGCAGCGTTACAGTAAGTATAATATAACTTTTCATGGTAGTGTTTGTTGATTTGCAGATGTTGAAAAGCTTTCAGTAGTACATTAGACTTGATAAAATGACCAATAAAAGTAAGGTAGGGGGTTTCAAGTCTGTAACCAGGGATTGTCTGAAGATATGAAGTACCTTGTGCCTAAATTTTAGCAACAAAAGCATTTTGCCCATCTGAAATACTCGCAACTGAGGAAAAAAACCTCTTAAATTATAACTGACCAATTTGTTGCTAACAAGAAGATATTTTTTTTTTAGCATATAGATGTTTGTCTTAATAAATACAGTCACAACAGAAAGCTTTTCTCCAAATAGTACTTAAGAATTTGAAAGTTTAAAATGCTATGTGCTGTTCCACATTTTTCCACTGTAGCCTAGGTTCTCCTAAACTCTGTGAACTTACATGGCTTGACCACAAGGGCATTTCCATACTTTATAATTAGTAGATTTCAGTTAGCTGAGAAGGAGGAAGGGTGAATAGAAGGTAAAGAAATTTAGGGATATTTGCTGTTAGGGAGTTCCAGGAAAAAGCACTGTTACAAAACTGGACTTCATGTCTGTCAAGGGCTGGTACCAGGCAGTTCCTCATCAGATGTAGTCTTGCATTACTTGAAAGTATTAAGTAATTATGGCCACCCTCACTCGTGCATTACAGGATGTGGAGCAGGACATCAAGACATTAGAGGATATGCAAGATGAATATGACTTCAAATGTAAAACCCTGCAGAATAGAGGTAAGTCATTTTTCAAGGACATCCCCTATTGCATATAGTTTGTCAGAGTAAACTGCTCTTTATGTCAGGACACTGAGCCTAACAATACACAGCCAAACTTACTGGTAATGTCCCTCCTTTATTAACTCTGCTTCACACTGAAACCTAAATTTCTGCAGCTGTCTTTTGTTCTAAGAAAGCCTTCTTGTTAACACAGCATTCCTTTGTCCTTTACATCCCTTTGCCACTAGAAGTAGCAAATCCTGTAGGCTCTGTGACCATTCAGCCATACACTTAATTAGTGATGTTTAGGCTTACCTTTGCCATCTTGTATTTCACAAATGCCAAACTAGCTTTAGGTTTTGAAGGCTCTTGTGCACCAAGGGAAACACAGAGTCCACACTGGTTTTATTATACATATCTGTCTCTGTTGTCAAATCTTTGTTCTAGAAAAGGCTTTAGTTTCTAACACAGCTTGGCAGAGCTGACTGTCCCTCCGAACAGGGACATGTTCAAATACTGAGGGAAGCACTGAGCCACGATCTTGCTTTTTGTATTTGTCCAGTTCTCCCCCCAGCATTTCACCCACCCACCTTTCAGCACTCCTTCAGCCTCACGTTCACAATTTGGACTTATTTTACAGAACACGAGTCCAATAATATGTCTCAGGAGGAATACAAGAAAGAGCAGCTGAATCTCCAGCAGATGTTTTTATCACTGGACCTCAAGAGAAAGGTAGTGCTCAAGTTTTCTTTCAGAAGTCAGCAGCTCTTCATTTTAAGCACGTTCATTTTCATTGAATTGACGTAAATTAGCAGTAGAAAAGTTTTTTTAATATGTCAGTTGAACTGAGGTCTTTGCAGAGTTTTGCACGACAGATGAGCACTAGCTAAAACAGAACTTAGTTCTCATGTATGAAGTATTTTTAATAAACAGGGTAATCTCATGTTCTCTGTAGGAGGTGGTGAATAAGATAGTACAGCTGCTCCAGAGCACAGAGCACACACAGACTGCCCTCATTAATGATGAGCTAGTGGAGTGGAAGCACAGGCAACAGACAGCATGCATTGGTGGGCCGCCCAACGCCTGCCTCGACCAGCTGCAGAACTGGTAAGTCTTTTGTAAGACTGCATTTGAACCATGTTATGAAGGAACACCACATCCAGGAAATATACTGATTATTTATATTATCCATTTTCATTCTGTCTTACCATAACTACACTCATTGTATTACCTAACCACATTTCCAGTGAGCACGAAGTGTTCTTCAGGCACTGCCACATCCTCGGGGACAGTCACCTGGCTGGTGCCACTGCATTAGTACAGTACAAAAACATGCTAAAACTAATAAGATCCTGTCAATTGTAGGTTCACCACTGTTGCTGAAAGTCTGCAGCAAGTTCGTCAGCAGCTTAAGAAGCTTGAGGAACTAGAACAGAAGTTTACCTACGACCCTGATCCCATCACAAAAAATAAACAATTTCTGCAGGACCTAACACACACTCTTTTCAAACAACTCATCCAAAGGTAACAGACCAGAAGGATCTTTTGGTGTTAGCATGAATAAATAGATGAAGAGCACCTCCCCTACTGTTCCCTCAGTATTTCTTGCATAGTAACTTTCCATTTTCCAAGGTTTTCCTAATTTTGTCACAACATTAAATTGAATTACTGTTTTTGAGATTTACCCTCTCTAGGATTTCCGCAGATTCAGGCCTGTGGAAAGGGTTTGTGATCAGTCATTATTGAAGTTAGCAGGGGCTTTGCTGCAGTACACATTGATTACAGAGTCAAACTCCCGTCTGTTAGTCCACTTCTTGCTTCAAGCTTCAACCCCGCAAAGTTCAAGCTAAGAGAGGCAAGAAACAACCTGCATCAAGCTGTGTCCAAGATAGATACACACTAGGTTCTCCAATCCTTTGTTACTGGACACATCACCTTTGCCTCCAGCACAGGGAGGCCAGCCCTGCCTCTGGACCATCTCTATGATGCAAGTTACTGTTGCTGGTAATTCCCTCAGATAAGATCAGAGTCCCATTCTGTAAACACACAGTAGACAAAAATTTGGGGTGTATCAGAACAGGTTAGCCCCAGAAGTTTGTTTCATTGGATTAGCTGGCCCTCATCAAATCCCCTGCTGGTGTATCCCTCCCTTGGGCATGTGTTGTTACACAGCACTGAACCTGTAAGAATTCAGGAAGCCCTGGGAATGGCAAACAAAGCAACACTCCCCACTTGCACTGTGCTAAATACAGCAGTGTTTCCTTGCTGTTTGATTTCAGGGAAGTTTGATGTAGCCATCTCCCTCCTCAAGCCATCACTGTATTGCAGAAAAGCCACTATTTCTAGCCCCACTGAAACAATTGAACTGATACACACACCTCTGTGTAGATTGAAACTGAGTGAATAAAGTGTATAGTATTCCTGGTAAATCAACATTCTTTTAAAGTTCACTTTTTATGTGGTTTCTTATTTAAGGACAGCATAGATAAATCATAGTGCCTTTAATCTGTTCTTCCCGTAGCTCCTTTGTGGTGGAGAGGCAGCCTTGCATGCCAACACATCCTCAGAGACCACTCGTCCTGAAGACAGGAGTGCAGTTTACTGTGAAGCTGAGGTGTGTTTTCCCCTTTCTCTGTTCCTGTTTTGTGGTAGGGCTTTCCTGTCACTGGCTTTCTGCAGCCAAGGGGATTGCACAGCCTGCCCTGCAGCCCAAGGGCTGGGGCCAGGAGGAGGGAAGTGCCCCAGGCAGGGGCTTTCTTCTGGCAGAGCTTAACTCACATTCGGCTTTTACCCTTTAACAGAAGTGGGGTGTACTGAGTGTGTAACAAACACAACCAAACAGCAAGAAGACACACGCAGAGCACTTTGTCATGCCAAAGAGTAACTCATTTGCCCATTTAGTTTCATCTCTAAATGCTGTCTGGTGTGGAGCAAGCTTGGAGCCTGCATGTGGCCCCAAGTGCACTCCTTAAATATCTGTAGTAAGCAACACAACAGAAGAGAACCCATCTTTTTCAATTGCTGACATTAAAAAAAAATGCTTCTCTTTCCAGATTGCTGGTGAAACTGCAGGAACTGAACTACAACTTGAAAGTGAAAGTTTTGTTTGATAAGTATGTTGCATTTATTTCATCCCTCTTCTGTAACGGTAAACAGTCCCCACGTTCAGAAACCAAAGAGCAGTCATATTATAAGTGTTGAGTAGGCCAGCAGCAGGCTGGTTCTCTGTGGCAGCAGGGACATCCTTCCCTTTTTCTTACCCATTCCCTTGCTCTAAACCTCTCTCTGCCACCAGAGACATATCACGAAGTGCAGATGGCCTCAGCTTCTCACCATCAGCTCCACAGAGGAGAGCTCACTACTGCTAAATCGGGCACAGGGCAGCACCTGGGCAACAGCCACGGCTCTGCCGGGGTGTTTCACCTGGGTTGGCACGAGGTGACAATGTAGAATTGAACTCCACCATTTCCAGTCACATAATTCAGTCAGGTCTCTAGAATACCTTACTTTTTGGGTAGTGTTTAGTAAGGAATATAGTTATCTTAAAGCTGCCTTTGAGTTAGTGGTGTAATCTGCCTACCTGTAACATAGGACATGTTCTCAATCAGAGAAAAAACAACACAGCAGTTGAAACAGATTAATACCAATCTTCTGTATTTTGTAAGCAGTTCAGGTGAGTTTAGTATTTGCTTCAAGGGCATGGAAAGAAATGTGACAGGCTGTCCGAAATAATGACAGGGACTGTGCTTTCAATAAAGCAAGTGGGTTTTTGTCTTCCCAGCCAAGTAATTTTGTTCACTTGAAGTGGCTCTAGGGTGCAGAAACTTGCATAGAATAGGGAAAAAAGTAAAAAAAATTCTTACGTGGCTGTGGGAGGTGAGGCTTTGAGAAGTGCACTAGACAGAATGCAACTCAGTAAAATCCCAAGTGCTGGGAAAACCAGTTCAAGTGATGCAGCAATTTATTCAGCAAGTTTAAAAGCAGATTTAGAGTGGCAGAACTATATTTTTTTTCCTCAGCACAAGAGGAAAAAATATATATAGTAAAAGAAAGTGCTTGCTTTGGTTATAAAGCCCCCATAGCAATATTAAGCCTCTGTAAAACACAGGCTGTGTAGCACAGTATTTATTTTGATTGCTTGAACCAATTGGCTCATCTTTTGCACAAGAATTTCACAAAAGCACTTTACCAGTTCTCAATCAGCTCTGTCAGCTACTAAAACATGCACATTTTCTCTGTCTCTGGCAGAATCTTTAAAAGCTTCTTATTATATCCTTTTTTTTTTCTTGACAGAGATGTAACTGAGAAGAACTCAGTCAAAGGGTAGGTGGCACCAGAGTGTGGTATATTAATGTTAGGTTCTTTCAATGAATGTGAGATTTAATTACGTTTTCTCTCTCTCTGTGTAGGTTCAGGAAATTTAATATTTTGGGAACAAACACGAAAGTAATGAACATGGAAGAATCTACTAATGGAAGTCTAGCAGCAGAATTCAGGCACTTGGTAGGGGGTTGGTTCTTTCTTTCTTTTACTGATACAGCCACTTAATTTTGTGGGTAGAGCATGGTAGGAAGGAAACAAATCGCTTTTGTTATTGAAGTCATTATTTACTTTTGTGTAAAGAGGAACTGTGATTATCCCTCCTTTTTCTTTGTTCTGTCCTTTTTGAAATACTTGGCCTGTTTCAATCAAAATGTGATTGCTTGTCACTGAAATAGGGACAGGAATGCAAAGAAGAGTATTTGCTGCCATACAGCTTATGCTGCAATGGGTTCTTTGGAGGAGGAAGTTAAAAAAGCCTAGAAAGGCTGGTTTGGCCCTTTCAGAGGAAGGTCCATAGGTAGGGCAGCTTGGAATAGTTTAAAGAGCTTTGAGTCTGGAAGATGAAAATTGTCAAGGAGTGGGCAGCTGCAAGGAAGTCAGTGCCTTTGGCAGACTATGCAACGCTTCTGATCTGCACATTGTGAGGGAACAGATTGGTTCCTTCCTACAACAGGAAAGGAAAAATCCAAGTCCAGAACCAGGGAACGTGGAACTGTCCCTTCATTGTCGAGGGCTGAAGCTGTCTAGAGTTTATCATCCAATTCAGAGGGGTACTTTGATAAACTAATATTCCATCTGATCCTGATTTCATACTGCTTCTGTTCTTAAAAGGCCTCTTACATAAAGGCATTGCATCATAACTGTGCAATATCTTTTTTCACAGATGAACAGTTTATAAAGGAGCAGTAGTTACCTACAGTTTAATCCTTTGGCTCCCACAGCTTAGAACCAAATAGAATCAGACACTAGTGCAGCAAGTTTGCACACAGTTGAGCAAGTGGAGCATGCAAACCTCCTCTACCACTTCCATTTGTGGCTGACATAAACGAGTGACAGGGGTTTTTGTTCGTTTGCAGCAACTGAAAGAACAGAAAAATGCAGGGAGCAGAACAAATGAGGTAAGCTGCACTAAGCTTTTCTTTGCAAAGTTTCAGCATAATACTAACCAGGCATTCCTTTAAGACAATGCTCTCTGATCAGACCCATGAAGACACACATGGGATGAGATATCATAGGAGAGGAGTTCAGTGTTTCTACAAAGCGATTCATGTAGGAACAGTCTGCAAGGAGAACTACTGCCAGAATGGCAGTGAGGGACTCTCCCACACTGGCATCTGCCTTTAACAGGGCTTCCTGGCTATCACGGATTTTTCTATGGATTGTAGGAAGTAGCCACAAAAAACCCAAAAGACATGTGCCTGGGAGAGGCAGTTTTAGGAAGTCAGCACTGTCACTTGACTTTGACCTGTAAGCTCTTACTGAGGTCTAGAGCACATGACCGTGGGCAGAAAAAAGTTTTCTCCGTGATAAAGCTCCATTACTTCACCCTAGGACTTTTCAGTCCCTGAAAAGTTTTCTTTTTTTTTTTTTTTGGAAGGGTCCTCTCATTGTAACAGAAGAGCTTCACTCTCTGAGTTTTGAGACGCAGCTGTGCCAGCCTGGTTTGGTAATAGACCTAGAGGTATGTCTTATGTATGGAACAGATGGACTTCAGTTCCTGTGTGTCACTCGTGCTGACAATCTAAACTTTTCTCTCTTTTTTTTTTTTTTTTTAAGTACTGGGATATCAAGCACTTTCAGTTATTTCAAAGTATGGGAATGACACTTCACAACAACTCTGTATAGACACAGAGAGAGAATGCTGTCAGATCTCTGGGTAAATAAGAATAGATGTGCTTTGCAAAGTGTCTGATACCTAGAGGGCTTAAACCACAGGGCTAGTTATCAGTTTACATTTATTTCAGAAGCAGTGTGCTATGAACTCTAATGTCACTATCAATGCTGTCATAACTGACACTAAATGAAACCCTTTATTAGACAAAAATTACCCAAGTCTTTCTAGTATTTCATCATACTGATATTTTCTCCCCTACATACCAACTTCTATTGAAAAAGTCAAGACTATGCAAGCAGGGAATTGAAATGGGTTTGTGGATAATCTCAAGGAGGATTGTGGCAGCAGTGTAGGTAACCTGATGTTTCCTTTTGTGCCCCTTTCAGACCACATCCCTTCCCATTGTTGTGATCTCAAACGTGAGCCAGCTTCCCAGTGGATGGGCTTCTATCTTGTGGTTCAACATGCTTTCTACTGATCCCAAGGTATTTGCAGGAAAAATATATTCCGTCAGGTACTATGTCTAATTTTCAAGCATTGTATGCAAGTGGCTGCTGCATTTTAGCTCTGCAGGTGACTCTTAATGAGTTTCAGGGGTAGAGAGGGGCAGTGACTTCCCTGACCTAAAGAGAGCAATGTTTGCAACCCACATAAGGGTAGCATACATGTATTCAGGATATACAGTGCACAGTGAGAAGTCAAATGAACACTCAGGAACTCAGTTATGGTGCACCTGAGTAATCCAGCAATTCTGCCCACTGGGAGAAGACATACCCAGAGCCCCAGAGATTGCTTTTCCTGGTCAAGAGTGCCTGGAAGAATAGCTGCATGCTTCTGCAGAGCTGCTTCTCAAGCTGACATCCATTCTTAATTCTGGAGTTTGTTTTGGCAATACACTTTTTTAAATTCAAGTGGCATTCCAAAATTAATGTTTATTAACTATAGCTTGTATTTTTCTCTTCCATTCTAGAACCTGTCTTTCTTTCTGAATCCACCTTGTGCAAAGTGGTCTAAGCTTTCTGAAGTTCTGAGTTGGCAATTTTCTTCTGTAACAAAGAGAGGACTTAATGCAGATCAGCTGAGCATGCTGGGAGAGAAGCTTCTTGGTATGGTCTGCTTTCATCACAGACGGCCTGTTTGAACTGAAGCTAATTCTGCATCTTTCCCTGCAGTCCATTTTAAGTTTTCCTTTCCTCTCACACCTTTTCCCCTCATACAGTATAACTTTGTAGCAATGAAGCATTTTCCACTTTTCAGGATGGCAGAGTTTGTAAATGAGATCATGTGAAAAAAATCTGCCATTCTAACTTAGGAGTTTTATGCGTTAGAGCAACACAGATTGGGCCGAATTCTGCCTTTCGAAGTAACACACAAGTTTAATCAGTCTTTGAAGTGGCTGCTTCTTGGCATCCTTTGGGTTTTGTTTTTCAATCCCCCTCTCTTCATTTTAACTTCATGCATGCCCCCAGCCAAAGTGGGGATTCACTCTCCAGAAACACAGTTGCAGTATCAGCATGCAAACACTATGAAACTGCTAAAGGATATCAAACTGAATTATCTCCCACATGAGTGTCCTCAGTAAAAGCCTCATCAGCCATGGGGTTTTTTGCAAACCCCTTGCAGTCTGCCTGAATAGGCAGGGCACTTGACACTGGTACTGATCTTGCATAGAGTAGACTCTATATGAAAAATACTGTTGATTCAGTATATTTCACCAACCTGAAGTTTCAGGAAAAAGTTATATTTAAAGGTATTTGAGATTAGTGTGTCTAGGTGGCAAGTACAGCATTCTACTCTCTAATTCCCCCAAGACATAAGATCTGAAAAAAAGCTGTTAATTTATTAGATTACTCTTCAAAATTCTACAAGAAGAATAATTTTTTTTTGTTTAATTAACCAACACAAAGACCACTGATAGATATCTATGGCAAATTTGGATTTCAGAACTACAGGGATTTTGTCAGGCTCTAGGAATGGTAGGGTTACTACTTAAATCTTATCTCTATAGATAAAAATATCACCCAGCTGAAAAAATCCTGGTTGCTGAACACTTCAGATTCAGGATTCCTCAGTGCAAGGAGACAGAACGAGCAGGGTGCCAGGGTACAACCTGGCTGCTGGTTTTGCAATGCGAAAGTTGACAGAATCTTGCTCTCTTAACACCAGCAGTATCAGTAATAAGCTCCCTAACCCAGTTTATTTTTAGAAAAATGACAGAGAAAAGCATATTTATTGGAAGCCATAGCATGATCATTAATGAAAAGAATTTGGCTCTGACTACAGTCAGGGCCTGCAAAGCTCCAGCTGCTGTAGTCACAGCACAGGACTTTTCTTTGTGGTTTGGATATGGTTATGAAACACTGTGGACATAAAAATGAGGCTGGGGGGAACAATTGCAACAGGAATAAGATGAGTCTGTGGTTGGAGTAGACCTAGGAGTCAAGAGTTTCTGGGGCAAAAGCCTGCAAGTCACCACAATCAAGGTAAGAAAGTGCTTAATCTCAGAGAAATACTGCAGGGTCTGCTGAGCCCCTGCAGAGAAGCTTGTGGGCTGCAGTCTTCTTGTTGTGCTGGCAAGAACTGTGCAAGGATTCAGTCTCCTTCCTGGAAGCATTTTGAAGCTGGCAAGTGTTGGTGCAGCACAGGAAGTGTCAGGATGGATTGGTTCCCATTACGCAAGGGCTGCTCACAGATTTGGTTATCATAAAACCTCCCAGAGGGGAACTGTGCAAGCTCCTCTGCACTAGCTGGGAAAGCACGGCAGCCTGCCCTTCCTTTTCTTTCTTAGTCCAACAGCTGAATTCCAAATAAACACTCAGAACTTGGTTTTCTAAGTACTTTTAGCCTTACTAATTAACTTATGGAACATGACTGAAGTCAAATTTATTGTGTACAGGGCCAACAAACGGAGGATCTCAGGATGGCCTTATTCCTTGGACAAGATTCTGCAAGGTATGAACACAGTTTTAAAAACTGAGATGGAAGAGGGAACTCATCTTACTTTACTGTGGGTTTTGTTTGGGCTTTTTTTGTTTGCTTTCCTCCCCCCAAGGTGCCTTCTTTTTCAGTAGCATCCACTAATTATTCTAGACCTTACATGGTCATGGGAGGCTTTGGTGGTGAGGTTAAAGTAGCAACAGGAGAAGGAAAAAGAGCTTGCAATGGCAAGGAGTAGATGATTTTGAGACTGCTTTTGATCCATGTAAACTCCATAGAAAAAAAGTGTATCTTTCAAACACAGCACCTTCATTATTATTAATGCAGCTGCTGTTAATAGAGTAGTTCTCCATTTTGACTATTACAGAAAACGTAAACAAAACAACCAGCAGGACAAACAGTTCTTCTGTGTCTTAGTGAAGGACATTTCCCAGACCAGGGGCAACTGGATTAGGGTGAGGATTAACAAAGGGTGGCCAAGAGGGTCAGTATGATGACAGAAAACCACACCATGGGATTTCACAACCCTGGCTGCAGCAAGACATGAGGATTCCTCACATTTTCTTTGGCTTTAGACCCTAAACTGATATATATAAGTAAGGGATCACAGCAACCAGGAGCAGACTCCAGGGGAAGAGCAAGGCTCTGGTGACCTACGAGCATTCAAATTCATTAATACAGATATCTCATGAGAAATGGAGATCCAAGTCTCAACAGGAAGTGTCTCTAAAGCTTCTGCTAGCCAGCCCAGTCAGAAACCCCAGTGGCATGGGTCTGCATGTCCAACAACTCCAATAAGGATAGCACCCAAGCAGGAACAAGAGCCTTTTATCTGCTCTTAGACCAGTTTTGTTGCATGTGAGAGGTGATGGATCACATATTCGTGGGTACTGGAGGCTCAGACAGGCATTTTTCTCATACTGCCTCTCTTGCCTCAAGATTCAGTACATGCTTCATTACCAATAGTTCCTGTCCTTCGGGAGTGGAGAGACAGAAAAAGAGTCGTAAGAGAATATGGGGAGGGTGGGAAAAACAGAAAAACACAAGAACAAGTAGACAGTGGCAGGATTGAAACATTTCTTTCCTTTCTGCTTAATAAAACTCATGTCTCGTTATCCCTGTTCTCCCCACTCCCATCCCTGCCTTTCCATATTCTGAATTTCAGGAAAATATAAATGATAAAAATTTCCCCTTTTGGCTGTGGATTGAGGGAATCCTGGAGCTTATTAAGAAACATCTCCTGTGTCTCTGGAACGATGGGTAAGACCTGAGTGAAGTTAAAGATGTGGTCATTGCCTCAGACCTTACTTTTAGGCCAGCAGTTGCACCCTCAGGTTGGGAGGTTGTTTGTGCAGAGAGTGGAACTGGAAACCAGAAAAATCTGACCAGAATTGTCAGATGAATTGTAGTAGTGAGGAATCCTCTGATGAGGCAACTGCTAAAAGCAAGAACATCAGATGTCCGAGTTGTCCTGTTTAAGTCACAGAGCAGGGCTTTGAGTGGTAGATTATATTTTGGTTTGCCTCTGCTCCCACTGTAAGTCAGTTCTTTCTGCATCCTAGAACACAGCCAAGAAAAACTGAAGCACAAGAAAGTTTAAGTCACAGTGATACCAATTTTAAAAACCAAAAAACCAAACTCCCTGCCCAAAGAGAGTTACTGTGAGCTGCCTGGAGGTGGCAGCAGCCAGACTCGGAATGCCTGTGCCTGCACCGTGGGCCCAGAAGCCGGCAGTCTTCACTGATTTTAACAGTATTACTGAGTAGAAGGACTCTGCCAGATGGGAACACAGTTCCATTTGCCCTTTAATACTGGTTTAGTAAACTTTTCATTCTGGGATTTCCGATTTCGGAAGTAATTCTGCCCAAACTAGGCTTATCCAAAGTCACAATCCTACATTTTAGCTTTAGCCACATTATGAAACCTCATCAAACAGCACACTCACAGTGGAGCATCCCGGTATCCCACAATTCTGCAGGATCTACAGCAGCGGGATGGCTTAGTCTTGTTACATTCAGCAGTGGGCTTCACATTTTTACCCACCCTGTTCCAGTTCTGTCAAAGCCCTGTGTAGTTCAAGCCTTGTTTCACTGCCCCAAACCTCCGTTTCTTTGCAGAGGGGGCTGCAGTGCAGTGGGAACATTTGCTGCTATTACTGAAGCAGACTGGCAGTTCTGGGATTGGGATTACACGTGGATTTGGTACAGGCTTGAAGAGCAGAGACTCCTCTTGCATACAAAAGAGTAATACAGCCTTAGGAACACTTGCCTTTCTTCATACTTGAGAGATAGGAAGGCAGAAGACTTCCCTCATACACAGGATATTGACCACTGAACACATTTGTTAGCTAAAGTGTGGCATTTAAACCAAACAAAACACAAAACTCACCAATCAAACCTCCAAACCCCAAAAAACAGGACAGCTTACAGCATCTGAAATGCTAAGCAAAATTATGATTATTTAGTATTTTTTTTGTGCAAAACCCACTTTCCCTAACTCAATGCACACAAGGACAGTCATAGTACTCAAAAGTTCATTATTGATGGAGTATTTTGAGGAATAAGAAGCAGAGGAGTTCTGACCTTTGGGGAAAAAAAAAAGGCAAAATACCAACCAACAAACCAACCAAAACCAAACAGCTGGGGCTTGGCCAGGGTTATACCCTAGTACTGACCTGAACAACTCCCTCCCCAGTACCTGTTCAGATCAATCAATCTCTTACAATTGTCCATGCAATAACATCTGCTGAGCATAGTGAATAAGTCACACAAGCTTAACAGTTCCTGTAGAAAACATGCACAGGGACCAAAGCAAAGTCAAAATGTGGGGGAACAAATAGGCATCGGACTAGCCAAAATACTGAATTAATTTTTTTAAGCGCAGAATAAAACTGGAATTGAAGTTTCTAAATCAAAGCAAACCCCACACCTCTAAGAGTGTAATCTGGCAGCTAGCAAAGTTTGTTTCATCAGCCAAAAAGGAGAAACCACTGTTCCTTAGTATACTTTTGAAGGTAAAACTAACTGCTAGCTGGGATCTGACCCTATTACACACATGTAACTTCACTTCTGCTCCCACAGCCCAGCTTTGACAGTAAAATGGACAATCTCTTTTGTTCCAAGTTCAGAAAGATGTTTGTATAAGCCCCCAAGCCAAAGTGAGAGTGCTGAGGGAAACTGTGGTGATTCACGGATGCCACAGGGCCTGAATCACCACCTGACTGCAGCCAGTCAGTCCTGCTGCCAGCTGTTCACAGGACAAAGCCTTCTGTGAGGTTTTCACCAGTACTTCATCTTTTTTAAGTGAGGAAAGCTTTTTAGTTTTCCTAGCTAGCCCAGCACAGCTTAGGTTTTATGTCGAGGAGTAACTCAGCTCTTTCTTTTCAACATTACAGCTGCATCGTGGGTTTCATCAGCAAAGAGAGAGAACGTGCTCTGCTGAAGGACCAGAGCCCAGGAACATTTTTACTGAGATTCAGTGAAAGCAGCAGGGAGGGAGCAATCACTTTTACTTGGGTAGAAGGATCTCAGAATGGTAAGTCAGCAGCAAAGAACCTTTGTTGATGTACTTGCATCAGAACAAGAAGTCTTTGTGCCCTTCTTCTCTACCCTGAGGACCAGCACAACACCCCTGCAGCAGCAGGGCACAAGCAGCAGCAGGGACACCCCATACTTGGGGTGACTCAAACCACACGATGAACTGATCAAGGTTTCAGCTAGGACAAGTAGCACTTCCCAGGTCCTGCTTCTGGCCTAGAAGTTTGGCAGGAAAAACTGCCTGGACTGTCTTGCCTGCCTCCTTAGGCTGTCTCCCAGCCTTTAGTACACACACCCCTGCATCTCCTTCCAAACCCAAATGCAGCTTTTGTTCCTCCCTTCCCACACTCCCCCCAGGTAAACTACATACTCACTTCATTTTCCAAGTAGTTCTCCTTCCTTCTATTGTCCAAAAGGATCAGTGAAGAGCTTGCTGCTTTGGAAGAGTGAGCTGGACTAGTTTCTCATCTTAAGAAAGCCTGGAGCCATCACAGCTGCAAAAAGTTACAACCTCTCTTGTACCCAGTCAGGACTCACCCCTTACCACACTAATTACACAGCCCCCCCTGCCAGCATGGGGCAGCTGTTGACACTTCACTTCGATGAGCCCAAAAGCTGCAACAGGTGCAAGAGAAACTGCTGAATGTACTTGTGTGACTTCTTTCCCTTTGCTGCCTCCATACCTGAGACATCCAAAGTTAAGCAAAAGAAGGTTGATAGTATTTGGAGCGTTCAGGAAGGCTTATCTGTCTCTCTTGATGATTCATAAAAGCCTCAAGTGATGTATTTGGCTCAAACTTCCTAATAGGCAGCAGAGTTTGAATTACATATTTTGGAAGAAGGTTAAAAAGGCAGCACAACCTAAATTAGTTAATGAAATAGTGCAGTTAATTTCCATGGACAAGTCACACCAGTCATTCTGAGTACAAAACACACCAAGAGCCACCATTATGTGCTACATCCCCCATGCCTCCCTACCCCACAGAACAATTATGCTTCGTTTGACAGGCATTAAATATTTACTGCAGCACTGCAGGTGTCAGCCAGGCAAGCCTTTTGCTCATGTGAACTCTGAATTTGTGGAAGTGGCTGCGGCTTTTCTGGACACTTTCAGAAAAAAACTTTGACACCAGCTTTAAGAGTTGCTGCTCCTCTCCTCTGCAGAGCTCCAGTTCCACTCGGTAGAACCCTACACCAAGAAGGAGCTCTCTGCTGTGACCTTCCCCGATATCATCCGCAATTACAAAGTGATGGCAGCCGAAAACATTCCTGAAAACCCACTGCGATTCCTGTACCCGAATATACCCAAAGACAACGCCTTTGGCAAGTACTACTCCAGGCCTAAGGAGGGTGAGTGCCATGAGGGGCTCTTTAGCTTTTAGCTTGTCTGGTTGTTCCTGAGCTCCTGGGGCACTGTACCATTTCCGTGGCATGCAAAGAAAGGGAGCAGTTGGCCTGAATGTCTTGGCAGCCTGTCCCATGTTTAGAGGTTAAGAAAAGGTCTGTTTTTAAAGAGGCACAACATGAGATCTAATCAGATCAAAAACTGAAACCCCTAATTGTCACTGGCCCTCCAACTCAGCTGTCATGTGAGCCCGTGAGCTGTTTCAGAAATGTAGGTTCACACTAGCAGCCCGGACCATGACTGGTTAGGGAAGGGCTTTCTTTCCCATCTTCTATAGGAGAAAAGGGAAAACTGACTAAAAATGGAATAAATTAAGCATAGTGCTGTAAACTGCATGGCAGAGAGACTTGGCACATTTCTGGGTCATAGGCTATATTTTTGGTACAATATAGCTGAAAATGTGACGTAAACTTGCTGAAAAAAAAAACTACAAGCTTTTTCTCTCCTTGAAGCACCAGAGCCAATGGATTTGGATGGTCCCAAGGGAAACGGTTACATCAAGACTGAGTTAATCTCTGTATCTGAAGTGTAAGTTCCTGCAAAAATCCTGGATTTTTAAGAACTGATTGTAAGTTTTTAGCTGTAGTTCATGTCTCTTCACAGTATTTAAGCTGTAGGTGCTCCTGTCAAGTCTTTCCTCTTTGAGAATCTGATCACAACACATTAATGCAGTGCTGTGTTCAAAACACCATTTTTAGGTAAAAACCCTAGAAACTTGCAGGTAGTTGTACTGGCAAGTAATTTCTTGAAAAGCATGTTCTCAAAGACTTTTTGGACTTCTTTGGTTAGGGTGTGCACCCCTGAGTAGTCTGAGTTTACATTTAGAGCCAGGCTGGCTTTGCAAAGCCTGGCCTTCCTCACAAGAGGCCTCCTTAGTGGCTCTTCGGGCCTTGGAGCCCGTCAGGGTAGCCCAGCTGTGCCTTATTGCTGTAGCGATGGTTAATCCCTGCTCTTCTCCACCAGCCACCCTTCCAGGCTCCAGTCTCCAGAAAACCTGCTCCCCATGTCTCCTGAGGAGTTTGATGAGGTGTCTCGGATGGTGGGCCCGGCAGAGATTGATACTGTGGTACGTGTCACAAACCAGCCTGGAGCAGGGGGGTTGAGCCAGAACTTGCTTTTCCCCTTTTCTTCCCCGCTTCAGACATACCTCAGACACTTGAGCAAACACTTGAGAACACGTCTCTTCACATGGATACTAAAAGCTGGGGATCCAGAGTTAGATGGGGATTGCTGGCAGTTGTTTTTTTCACTTGTGTGCAGGGAGAGGGGTGAAGAACGGGAGGGCAAAGCTTCCTGTGTGTGCCTTGCAGGCGGAGGGAAGACAGGAAGGGAGGAAGGAGGATCGATGTAGTGCTTCCTGTGGGGTCTGCATGGGGAGGGCCCTGCAGGAGAGCAGTTTGGAAGTGCTGCCCTGCCCGTGCTGGCGAGGTGCTGCCGGTGAACAGAGCAGTGTCGTCCTTGCAGGGTGTGCTTCAGAAAAAGAAACAAAGTGATCCCTCCCCCTGCCCACCCTGAGCAGTTGAATCCTAAGATGTGAATCAGGTGTGATTGGGGCAGAGCTTGGTCACGCTCTGTGGTTAGCAAAGACTTGAGAGCTAGGGCTTGGCCTGTGTAATGGAGGTTCGCTTTTCTCCTTGCAGATGTGTACACACATTCAGCTCTGAGCTTTGGCCGAGCTTTCCCTGCGTCATTAGCACGGCCGATTCGCTTCACGCATCCTGTGCTGCAGTCAATGCCCTGGGAACACGCTTCACTTCCTTGGTTTCTCAACCTGAAGGTCCAGCAGCAATTTTAGCTAATGGGAGTAGCAGCAGCAGCAGCCTGAGTAGCACCCTTACGTGCATATCTTTGTTTAATTAGCAAGATACTGTGCCAGAGTGGAGGAAGAGGAGGATGGGAATGTGAGCTCCTCAACAACAGTGATGGGAGAAACGTGCATTCGTTGGTTAAAGGAATTAGTTAAACGTTTAAAACAGTTGACTGTCCATAGAAGGCTTCAAAGAAAAGCTGGTTCTTTTGCAGAGGTTCTGTTCAGAAAGCTTACACCTTGAGTTTTTGGCTGCATCACAAAAGGGAAACACTCTACAGATAACATGCCACACCATATCCATGAAGTTTGTTGTGCTTTTAGCTTTCCTAGGCATGGTGCACTGAGAGAGCAGAAGCCCAAAATGTTACCTGCATTTCATTTTTGCAGTTTTCACAAGGCATTAACTTGTGTAGGATGTCTAGCACAATCTTTCTCATAAAGAGCATTTCTTAGGGCACCACCTTCAAGCTGCACTGGCACGTGCTGAGCTTGCAACCCAAGCTGTATAATCAAGGCTAAAGCCTCTGCAGAGTGCAGTGATGAGACAAAATGAGAACCTTCTCTTACAAGAGTCCAAAAGGAATTGAGTATGTTTTTATTTACTGTGCTTAGTCTGCCAAGGTCACTGCTATCTTTTGCAATAATACAGACCCCCTTTAGGTTATAACAGGTGGAATGGAACTCAGTCTTCCCATGCATTATGAACCAGGGCATTTATTTAACTGTTAATTTGAATAGCTAGAAGATTCTACAGGCTTTGAGAATGAAGTGGTTTTGTAATTAGGGGTAAGGCACAGGAAAGTGAAGAAGTTAAAGTTTATCCAGAGTAATGGCTGCAGGATATGCACTCTGCAGTACCTAAAAGGATGAAGCTGTGCTTCCACCAGAGGAGGAACAGGTTTGTTTGTAATTAACAACTCAGCTAAGAGGCAAGGCTGTTCCAGGCAGCTGGTCTCTCCCTCTAAGGCCTCACTCTATTAGTGCAGGCTGCTAATTAGCACGGAGCTGAGCAGAGGGGCTGCAGAGGACTCGTGCTGCACCCCACCTGTCCAGGGACAGGAACGGGGCACCCACTGTGGGGGCCCTGCCTGAGCAGGGGGTTGGACAAAGTGACCTGCAAAGAAAGGCCCCTCCACATCCATCAGCTGCTGTTTGGGAAATAAAGGACTGGTTCAGTTTGGTGTGTTGTGCCCAAGATGACTGATGTGCCCGCTGCAAAAGCTTCAAAGAAAAATTAAAGGACCTAGAGCACGTAACACATGTGTTTAAATGAAAGCATTGCAAACTGACGTATTTTTGGTGCCCTGGGTTACTGAGATTAACAGGGCTACAGGAAATCACAAGTGGTGATTTAATGCTTTTATCTTACTGTAACTAGCTGAATGTGCATCTATTGCTAATACAAAAATCAAGTTACTTGTTTTTTGAGCTCTGCTTTGTATTCATGTTCTACATGTCATTACTTTTATACTTCAGTTTTGTGAGATTTAAAGCAGTGGCCTTATTTACAGGTTGGTCTTTCCATAGCTAGTAGTTCTAGAGGCAGGTTTTTCCTCAATGGAATATTCTTTTATATGTTTTAAATAAATGGAACTCTCAGTTGCCACTTTTGTTCTCTCTCTTGTGTTGTGGCTACTTCTGTTTTAAAATGGATGTGTCTGCCAGTATTTTACTACTCCGTATCTCATTTTAAACTTGTTTGTGCAACTAAAGAGTTACAGCCCTGAAGGCCAAGGCAGTATTGATGCTTTCAATTCTCTGCATTGTTGCAGGTCCGTCCACACTTAAGAGTTCTTAGAAGGTGGCTGTTAACTTTTTTTTATTACTGCTTGTATCACTTCATTAATTTGTTCCTGTCCCCACACAAACTTCAATAAACTGAACTTGAATTTCTAATCTGAGTTCTCAGTAGGATAACTGATCTGTGGCTCATCTTTGTGGGCTACCAAGCTGGACCGCTGCTGCATCATTTTTCTCTGGGGCGAGTAAGTGACAACATCCCTCGTCTCACACTTGTCAGGCCTTTATAGGAACTGCACAGCCAGACAAATAACAAGGAAAGAAACTGTTGGTGTGATGAAGGACAGCAGGAGTAAGGCAAGGGAAGGCTACAGCTGTTGAGAGTTCCTGGCCAATCCACTTAAGAATTCCAGCATTAACAAAAAGCAACCACTGAAAGGACACAGCTCTGAAGTGTAGGTTTCAAAAAAACACCAACAAAAATCAGAAAAAAAGCTACATTAGATAAATTCATTCTGATTTCCTGTATGCTTTGCGCAGTGGAAATGACCAGAGTAGGTTTTCCAGGACAGCCTTCCCACAACTGAAGACTTATTTCAATGGCATTCACACAGATAACCAATAAAACCCACCAGCACCACCATCATCTTGGTATTTCCATTTATTATGCTGTAAAAAGCAACACTATCTGGATTTTATTTCTTAAAATAAATAACTTTCATTTTCAGAACCAGTACAGCTCAAGTTTAGATTCATTCATGGGAAACTGCTAGAAATACATTCATCACTGTCTAGTCCCCACAAGACAGAATCTAAAAGTCAAGATCAGCCCAGTCAGTTACAATGACCAGAAGTACACTGCCAGTAAGTATAGTCATGGATAGTCCAGCTCTGAAGCAAAAGAAATCTGGTACAATACAGTTTGTTCACAAAGATAGGCTAATTAATGCTAAGACTATCACAATATTTCTGAGTACAAAGCATTAAGTTAGCTGAACGATTTTGGGTTGTGATACAGAAGAAACATGTATGACATAAAAACAAAAGGAGTGGGGGAATCCTTTTTGGAGCATAACGAAGTCAGCGTTGGGTAAGATAACCAAAAGCTATTTACTGTAAAATCTACATGTCAGTGTCATGAATGATAAACAGCCAAACCAATGTACTGCATATATTTATAAATAACGCCATGTCTAAGTAGCTGCATCGCTGAATTGGACATTACAAAATAATCCATCTTCTCACAATGAGAAAATACTAAAACTAACCAGCAAAAATGCACTGAAGCTAAGACCGGCTAAAAGCACTCGGTATGAAAGCATTAGGTTTAGGGACAGCTATGATCTTCAATGTTAGCTCAGTTAAAATCCTTCTTTTGGTTTTGGTTTGTTTATATCATGTACTATGTAATATACCTATGTTTAAAAATGCCAGTTTGAACAATGCAATGTCAGTTAAATAAAGCTAAATCAGGTATTTTTCTGAGAAGCTATAGGATGTGTTGTAATAGGGGGAAAATAGGGAAGATTAGCACTGAAATTCATAATTCTGAACTAGAATCCATCTGAAAATATTCCTTTACACTGAAGCCAATAAATCTGTTGCCAGAGAAAACATGCTGGAATTTAGATCAGAGTGCAGCAGAGAAGAGGCCTTGTGCTACCCAGTGACTGGTGTGGCTCACCAGAGGCCGTTCCATTTAGTCCTTGGTTACAACGGGGTGGCCGTGACACAGGATGTGAAGAGAATGGGTTAAAAGCCTTCAGAAAAATAGCTGATCTTTAGAAGAACAAAAAAAAAACTCCAAAAACAAACCCAACCAGCTTAAGAACAGTATGATTCTTGAGAAAAAGTGTTTGATAACCATGCCAGCCAGCTTCCAGATGCTATTTGAGGGCTTTAGACTTTCAGACTCTTCCAAGATTTCATCATCATGAAGACAGTCACTGCTTGTGATGAGTACCAAGCACTTTTCCATGTGGCTTGTCCTCCCTGCAGGGAGGCAGTATGGCATTTCGACGAGAGACTGTACAGGAACTTGAAAGGATTTATTCTCTACTATACTGACCTGCTGGGTCGCTCTGGAGAAGTTACTTCTCTCCAAGCCTTAGTGTACTCATTGCTAAAGGAGGATAATGTGGTTCAGATGCTCTTTATAAAGTGCTTGGGCCATTCTAGGAAGAATTTGGGCATTATTTCAGGAGGATTTTGGTGCCAAAACACAGAAAATTTGAACTCTGAGATCTATTAATGACTTGTACACTACATGCTAGGATAAAAACCACCATATACACAATTCTCAAGCACAATCTCCTTTTCCATGTGCTAAATGATTCCTGCCCAAAACTCTTGTGCTAAAATTCTTGCCTATGCCCAACAACTGTAGTGTTTTGTGAGTATCTTAAGTGACTGCTCACTTCTGAGGTTTTATGCCACAGTACTGGCAGAAGCAATTGCACATGGGACAGGGAGCTGTGGCAGTTTTACACTTCTGTGAACTACAAATACCTGCATCTACATTTTCCATGACGGGGCACGTGCCACGCTGGCTGCAGTGGCAAGACAATGAATTCCACCATTCACCACAAAAGGCATTTACTTACTTGTGCTCCTGGTGCTGAACTCCTGTCCTACACCAGGGGAATCCCAGTGATGCAATATCCTGCTCCCTGGTTGATGGCAGTGCAAGAAGAGAACATACCCAAAAACCTGGCTTATCTCCTGCTCTGCTCCTGTTTTGATTGGCTCTATGCTCCTTAAAGCTGTTTCACTCCATCCGTGTTCCTCGCTACAAGCCTAAGTGAGCTCAGATTGACGTGTAGTATTTGGTTTAGTTGTTTGCCCTTCCAGCACTTCCATTGCCCTCGCGGGCTCCTGGTGCAGCCACCAGGGGCAGCACCTGTCAGCCCCGCCAGGGGTTCTGCTGTAGTGCAAATATGGAACACCTGCACGGAGTGGAAGCACCCGCGTTCCCCGGCCACAGGGAAGTACTTTAGCAGCTGAACATGGAGAGAGAGGAGGGAGGCAAGACAAAGGGAAGGGAGAGAAACGCTCCCAAAACAAAAATCCCACTACACACCGGTGCTACAAGTCACATTCCCCTACGCCATTTGGTCAAACAAACCTTAAAACACATTCCCTGACAAGACTATCTCTAAGACCATTGACAAGTGTCACCTATATACTCTGTGATATTTATAGTATGTAAACAAGGTCGTGTGGAATTCTTCTCTCTATTTTTTCCCAAAGATAAGTGCAGATCCTTACTTAACACACCCAGCCTAAATCTACATCAGCATCCTCAGCTTTCAAAAAACCTCACTGACGCTCATACCTGACAGTACTCTGGCTCATCCTGGCCATACTGGAAACAGAGGGCTAAAGAAACAAAAATTCAGCAGAAAAGTTTCTGACCACAGACTAGAGTTCACATAGAACACAAAAATAAATTAAGTAGTGCACAGTAAAGCCAACAACAGCTAAATATTTTTATACATCAATTATATGCAGCATGAGGTAATATTGCTCACATTATGGAGGGAGATTCTTAGTTGGTTTTGTTTCTTTTGAAGAGATTGGATTTGTCCTGTGCGTATAGAAACTCCTGTAACGTAACACTGAAGTAACAGAGACTTCTGTAAAATATATACCACTATCAGATAGAAACACACACGCTCTTCATTACTTATGCATACCACAATTAAATAGGTAAGTGATTTGATTCTTAGGATCTAGCTGAAGATGATTATAGTAAGCCATCCAGATTTTTATGAACCGTTCGGTTCTCCTTCCCATCGTTGTTATCCTCTGATGGCGTGTATTGGACCTGATATTCTTGAAGAATTTTAAAAACATCATGGTGTCCAAAATGTAAAGCTTCGTCCATAGGAGTGTTATTCCACCTACAAAAAGCAGCACAGTATTTTTAAGACCAGCACATTAAGCACAGAGCCAAAAAGCACCACAAATCTAACTCTTTACATACTGCACTAATAGTTCAGCACACAGACCACACTCAGTTCAGTAACTGTGGAACCACTTTGTTAAGCCGAGCATAACCTTTCAAATAATGGATTTAGTGGTTCATTTTTTATTCCTGCTCAGTCTGCAGAACCTACGGAGAACCAGTAGGATCCCATTCCCCCCGCTTCAGTGGACTGGCTCAATACATCCCACTCTTATTTGACAGGCACCTCTCCTCACAGGGACTACTGGAGCATCTTTCCTCCAAAGCAGCAACAAAAGCACTCACCTGTCTTTGGGGAAGGGATTCACTTTGCACTCACCTGTCTTTGGGGAAGGGATTCACTTTGCACGCTTCCAGCAGAAACTTAACAACATCCACGTGTCCTACGGGAAAAGCATTTTTGTGAGTGCCTGTATTTCTATATATCCATGTATGTACAGAAAAAAGCAGGTGCACAGAGACAGCAAGGATGTTCTAAAGCAAGCTGGCCCCCTCCCACAGACAGACAGACAGACAGACAGACAGCAAATGCTGTGTGAGGAGACAGTACCTTCTGCAGCCGCCACATGCAGGGCTGTCCGTGAGTCGTAGTCTCTTTGCTCCATATCCATTCCTGACAGAGCAAACCTTAAAAAACAAAATAAAATAAAAGAGATTGCAGAGGCGAGTCTTAGATAATTAAAGCACATTACAAAACTAGCATGGAACGGTATCACTCTGCCACAAGAGGATGTAAGCAGCACCACGAGTACATCGGATCTTTGCTGATCATGAAAGGGGCTTTGGCTTTAAAAACCATGTTAGTGCCTTTTTCTTTCTGCTCTTTAGTTGTCATGAAGGAAAGTAAAACATCTTTGCAGGAAACATAACAGTCAACACGTCTGACTTAAAATCCTACACAGACAAGCTAAGCCACATAAGTAAATTTACACCACGTCAGAAAATCCCAGAAGTCTCCCAAGTCTGAAAATCCTGAGCAGCGTTAAGGGACTGGGAGAGTTCTTGCTTCACACGATGGTGCCCTGGGACAGCAGAGTTGAACTACACACATTTTTCCACCCACTAACTATATTTAGATATATTCTAGCCAAATTAATGTTTATTTAGTCTCCTACCATTATTACTTTTAATTTTGCCAGATTCTCTTCCAGATTTAAAAAGCAAAGCTAGATGTCCTAACCTGTCCAATAACAACGTACATTTTCCAGCCTGAATTTTTGTGGCACTTTCAGAATTGAATATTAAAGCAGGTGAGAGTACAGGTAAGATTTTCTGCCAGTGCTATAAAAAAGTTGGTTAAAGAAATTATTTTACTGTGATCCAAAGAAATGGAACACAATGGGATTCAGGATAGTGTGAGGGTACTTTTTTGATGGTTGGGTTTTGAGTGAACATATTCATGCAGCTCAATGTTCCCCACACAGACACAGTGCACGTGCATATTCCTAAATAAACAACAGCAGCAGGAACCAAACAAGCAGCATTCCTCTTCCCAAACCCCCGCTGATTTTTACCTCCGGAGTGCAGACACGTCCCCTGTGTAGGCAGCAAACAGCAGATTTATCACAGACTTCACCTACAAAGAAAGATTAAGTTCCAGTTTACTGATCTTTTTCCTCAAAAAGAAAACCCAGCAGGGCCAGTTGGTCCAGTGCTTATGAACTTGTTAATTGATCTTGCCTGACCACGTCTTGCAGTACAGCTTGCTTTGCTACCAGTACTGCAAGGTCTGTCTTTCCAAGGCTGAAGTCATTAAGGACAGTAAAAGAACTAAAACCAATTAATTTCTGCCCTATTGTGGTAAAAAATATGAGCCTTGCTCTATGGGCAAACTGTATTTCTCTCTTCAGTTGCCCAATGACACCAAGTATTGAATTGCACAGACAGCATCACTCTGCACAATCTATAAAACCATGAACTCCTTTATAAGGCAAACTCATTCTGGAAAAGTAGGGATTTTTTTTTTTTATTAACTGCAAAGATTCCTAATGCCAGGAGAAATCTATGTCAGCAGAAGAGAAGAAATTATACCCTTTTTTCTATGTATTGCAGATTATCCTTGCATACATCCAACATACAGATTTTCCTCAAACAAACCATTTTAAGCCGTTCTGTTACATAATAAGCAAGGTTTCCAGGCAGACAAAGTTAGATCTTTTTAGATAAATACGGGCTTAAAGCATGACACAGCTAAAGTCCCAGGTAAGTAGTGCTTTTTCTCAGCTGTATTAATTACTCTAGTAAGAAATGATACTGTCAGGCTACACCAACCTTGTCCCATGCATATTTTTAGTACATCCTGGCTATAACAAGTCTGCAGGTTTTAACAAGAGCCAAAAATGACAAGCTAGATGGTTTTAAACATCCCATATCAGCTTCTTTTATAAACTGACATAGCCACTTCTAGGCACCATTTCACAGTTAATTTCCAGCAAACTTTCTAAATGCTGCTTTGCTTTCTGAGTCTACGAAGCTCTGTCGCTGCCACCAGCCAAGCAACAGAGATAAAGGAGAGAGCTGATGCTGCACTGACCTTCTGCAACAAGGAGGAGAAACAAACAGAATGAAAAATCCCCACCCACAAGCAAGTCTCCCACAGATTTCTGCAAGAACACTGGCGTATTTTCACAGGGCCACAGACGAGCCGACATCTGCGCCTCTTCTAAACCAACGCCATGGAACTGCTTGTTGTTTTATACACCTCAAATATGCACTGACGCAAAGAGAGACCGAAGCATAAGGAGAAGGAGGCGCAAAGGCCAGGATGGAAATACAAAGGGGACACAGCCACCCTCACTCCAGCACCCACAAACTCCTGCAGCTCCTTTTCAGTTTGCGTTATGAGGGCTGTAAGGCTAAAGATTTGCAGGACTCCCTCCCTTCTCAGGGGGCTCTGCCCCCCTGGGCTGTCCCTAAACCTGACTGGCTCCGAAGGCTGGGCCCCTGGTCAGGCTCTCTCAGCTCTGACCCCACAATGCCTTGAACTGCGGCAAACCTGACATCACGCCCCAGACCCTCCTCGCCAACGTTACAGAGGACTGGCGTTCAATGATTCTATTCCTCCCACAAAGATTTTTTTGTTTAGAGTTTCTGCCAAAAGCCAAACCAGCGACCACGACTCCTCAGCAGGTCAGCGGGGCCCTGCTCGGGAGGCAGAGCCAGCCACCCTGGCTGAGCAGCTCCCCACGGCTGGGCTCAGCCCCTCTCCAGCCCTGGCTCAGCAGCAGGGCTGCAGGACCACGGGAATGAGCTGCCGGGAGCACCCTGCAGGGCTGGGCTCTGCTGCTGCAGTGTCACGCACACACGGACTTGCATCAGCAAGGCCAGCTCGGGGCAGCAACCACCCAACCACACTCCCTGGGCTTTCCATAGGGAATACCACAGCCACACCGAAATACCCAACCCTCTAACAGAGACAGCATCTGTTACAGGCACTGGGCTGCAGACTAAATGCAGGTGCGAAAGGGGAATTTAGTTTGATAATCTCTACATTTCATCGAGATGATTCAGGCATTCTCCTTGGGGAGGGAGAAGCCGCCGAGGCCCCGCGGGCAGACCGGGCTAGCAGCACTCCCATTTTTCAGGTCCTACAGGTGCTGAATACTCTCCCTTTTCAGGATCTGGGATGAGCAAGGGACACGCTGTCTTTCATAAAAACCATTTTAGAGGTAACTGACCATTTTGGCTGGGCTTCTTGATGTTTCTGGGAAATGCAAATATATATTAAAGTAATAAAATAAAAATAGCACACATTCCTCTCTTCAAAAAACAACTTTCCAAGTGCAGTCAGAACCCAGAATCCAGGATTCAGCTGAACATTTTGCTAAAAAGCAATTTTTGTTTTCTATAATGATGTGACAAAATGTAATTTGGAGATTCCTGAGGCTTTGTAACACAATCACCTTAGATTATGTCTCAGCAATCTGGGAGCGGTCAAAGCTGCTCCTTCCATAAGTTAAATCTAGTAAAATCAAAGGTTACTTTACTATAAAACTGAACTTCTTGACAGATCAAAACAAAAAGAAATACAAGTCCAGACAAAAAGATCTCTGCTTGTTTAGCTCAGAAGGAAATTTGCTCTCTGTCCAGTATTAAAAGTAATGGGATACAAAAAAGAGAAACCCAACAAATTTAGCAGGACAACTATTAGCAGAGTAATTATCCAAAGCTGGTCAAAGATCAACTCAAGCTAAAAAAAGCCCAGTGTAGCCATCATAGCTGAAAAAAATCCTCTTGGGACAACTTCCTCCTGCTTGTAGAGAGACTTTAATGATTTTATGGAAGAATTACACTGGATTTGCTACCAACAAAACACACCTTGACCCCATAACTGCACCCTGCTGTAACAGCAGCATAGTCCACGCCAAAAAATTAACAACTTTTATGAGGTATAAAATGAAATTGCTCAGAAGGCAGCCATAAACAACAGTAGTTTTATTGAGTTCACGTAAAAAGTGGATTCAATAAAATTTAGGAATCTGCAAATAGAAAATACACTTTGAACTCAAAGTAAGAATATACCATCTCCACAAGCATCTTATGGGTCTTCCTTAGTTTTCAAGAGAATATTCGTCTAAGCAGCATATATGCTAAATCATCCTGGAAGAGGTTACCATTTACAGTGAGAAGAACTCACTATGTGAGCAGCACTTGCTGCCATAAGCTTTGTATCTGTGCAGAATCTCACTTAGGCTGCCACAAAGTCAAGTACAAATTCTCTACCAAAACTCACAGTGTACTAGCTTGAAATAACAGGTTCACGGTAAAAAAATCAAAAGGCAAAAGACACTCTAAAGTGGCAGCAGCAAACATACGATTTTGGGATTTTTAACTGCAGGGGAGAAAACAAAATAGTGAAGATGACAGATGAGCTCTATCCATTCAAACTAAGTAGGGCACAAGGCAACTAATTTAAGTGTTTAGAGACTCTGTCAGTGAGTTTCTCACCAAGTGGTTCATGAACATTCAGTGTTGGTGTTTTGATAACTGCACTGGTGAACACAAGCTTCCCTAATGTTTAGAAACAAAGTTCCCCTTCAACCCAACAGCCATGAATTACCTTTTCCTACTGCATGTACTTCCCTAACTATGAAAATTTAACAAAAGGAGAAGGGATGGGGTCCCTTTGCTTTACATGAGCTGGGGGATCACACACTGCCATACAGCTGCACGGCAGGATCAAACCCAGTGCAGAACTGTTCCACCTTTTTCAAACAGGAGAGAAAACCTGCGTGCACTGAAGCACAGGAACTTGCCTGCTCTCTTCTCACCATGCCAACAATACAGAGCACTGCTCACTCAGCTACGAGACCATCTCTGTACAGCACTTTTTCCTGAGCACTGGGTATAATCCTCATTATCCAGGCAGTGAAGCCAGCAAGGAAAGGTTCCTCAGAAATACTCACGTCACTCAATGGTAAAAATCAGAAACACAATTTCACCGTCAGGTTAGCAGGTGTTAGATGTCTTGGACTCAGCTGGACAAAGCTATGAAGGATCCAAGTCCTGCTTCACATCAGAGGTGGCCAAATGACCAACACCTCCAGAGGTACCTCTCCAACTAATGGTTCTGTAAGTCTGTGGGTGAGGATGTGAGCAGCTCATGGAAGAAAAATCAAGACTGTTGTTGCTCAAGAACTGCACTGAGGTCAAATTAGAGGAAGGAAACAGCTGGACTTCAGAGCAGCAGGAAGTCACAGCACTGCAGCAGGTATTTCAGATAAACGTGGGGGACAAAAAGGCAGAAAATGAAAGGGAAAAAACACCATCCCAAAACCCCAAATGGACAAACTGAGTGAGCTACAGCACTGACAGTTACAAAGGGAAACTCAGCGCCAAAGCGACTCCTCGTCCAAAGCTTTGCTATCACAGTTATTTAAAATATCTCCTGAGCCTGGTTATGCTGAAAGTTTCCAAGAAGTCTCCTTCAAGCAGCAGCGCTGACGTGAGCGGATGCACAGAACAGAGGAACTGCAGCAGGGAACACGTGGCCCAGCACACAGCAAGTGCACGGCTGTGCCCCCCTTCTCTGCAAGCACAGAGGACTTGGGCATGACATGAGAGCTTTAGGGTTGGTTTTCAAGTTCTCTGTGCACCAACACGAAAAACTTAAATTAAAAAAAAATATTAACTTCAGTATTAATATGCTGAAGTTACTTATTGCAAGTGAAATGTCAACACATTTAACTGATCTGAAAGGCTTGGCTGGAATGTGGGAATTCCCTTGGTGGAGTATTTGTAACAAAAGTCTTTCCTACTTGAGCTGCACACCCAAACCCAGACTTATTTAAATAATCTCATGATGGCTAATAGCAAATGCCCACACAAGACTGAGATAGAACCACTTCTCTCTTAACAGAGACCAGTTTAGAGGATTTTTTTTTAACTGAAGAAAAGCGTGTCTACCACTGCCTGGCTCTAATGCCATCCACAGAAGACCTCTCCAAACACTTTGCAGAGAGCACACTGACGTTGTTACTGGCACTAAGATGGGAAACGCAGGCCCAGAGATGGAAATGAACTGCTACAGTCTCGTAGTGAAGGGAGAGTGGCCTGACACCTTCTGCCCACTGCCTTCATTGTTAATGCAGAACAACCAGACCTCAAGTAGGAGCCAAACCCAAGCAGCTGAGCACACCAGCGCTGTGCTCTGTCCCTGCCCACGTGTCCCTGTCACCAGAGGGCTCTGTCCCGCTCTGCTATCGCTGCAATGCCTCCAGCACGGCACGGAGAGCCTCTGCCCCGCACTGCACTTGGCTGAGGAGAGAAAAGCCAAACAGCTGTGCATGTAAGGAAAGCAAATCCTTCAGAAAAAAATTAATTTAGTTCAAAGCTGGATTAATTCCATGAGAAGCTCTTAGCTAGAAAGGTCAGTGAATCTGGATTTTAATTTCCTACTGTGCCCTGCTTCCTGAGAATGCTCCGCCTTCTCCAATTTCTTTGAAAACATTACAGAATTAACATTCTGAAAAAAAAGTATTACTTCCAACTTTATGTTTCTCCAGGTGGCTGAGCAATACAGTCAAGTCCTATAGTTTATAACAGTGCTGCTCAAGGCATGACAAACAAGGATAAATAAACAACTCCCCTAAACTTTCCAGTGTTCTTTCCATGATATTTAGGGGTGACGCCACAGGTTAGCCTTCTGAAGAGATGTTCAAAATATTGAGAAAAAAAGGTTTGAATGGATATTGTTTCTCAGTAACTTTGCCATATCTGAACTTTACTGTGCACCAGACCAAGCGTGCTGAGAGGAGACTTTCAAATACAACAAGCGGAGTTAAAAAGAGAGAGTAGAGCTAGTTGAGAGAATACACACATCACGCTCTTCTCTCACATCCCATTTTTGGTGCTTAAACTCGGACGCAATGTTTCCTTCTGGGGAACCCTGCCCTTCTGGCCAACTGTCTTGAAGAACCAAGTTTTAAACGTTCTCTGGCACAGCACAGAGCTGTACAGATAAACTGGGATTTAAACTTCAGCTCCTGACTTCCCTAATGACAGGTGACTGTCACACCAACCCTAGGGCCTGATGCACTGGGACCTCAGCATAGATCCCAGGTAAGCAGGGCTCTGGGTTATGTGCCCCCCAGGCTCCTGACAAGGCTCTCAGCCCTAGGAGAGCTGCACAGCAGTCGGAATACAGTCCTGCAGCTCTTCACCAGCACAAGGCACACCACGGAAAACAGCCCAGCTCGTCTGGAGGTGTCCCCGAGGCACGCTTCCCCGTGCCACTAACCCCACGGGCGCTGAGCACAGCTAACCTGCACGTATGACACCCTGGCTGCCTCCCTGGGGCACCTGCGCCCACACCGAGGGTGACACAGCCCAGCTCCACAGCTCCCTATTTACACGGAAAATCTGCCAGGCGGCATTTCCAAAGGGCGCATCCCGGCAGCACGTTGTTCCAGCAGCAGGCTCCGTGCCTTCCCGCAGCCCACTGGAGGCCACCCACCTCGCCTGGCAGGGGACACAGGAGCCCCGGAGCCCCGCGCACGCCCGGCTCTCCAGCCATTGTTCACAGCACACGGCACAGCTAAGCCGGCTCAGAGCGGCATTAACTCGGAAGCACAGAAATAGGTTGTTAAGCTGCCCAAGGTGAGCGCTCGTCTGGTGAGCGGGGATCAGCGCTCTGTAGCGGGGACAGCCCGACTGCTCCATGCTCTGCCTATTCCCAAGGCCTCTGCCAACGGCCAGGGGCTCCCACGGAAGGCAGGAGCAAGGAGTTTATGTGAGCCACGAGCGACTGCGCAAAGTAATAAAAGCTCCAAAATCAACAGGAATTCACTTTCACAGTAGCACTGTTCAGCTGCTTTTCCTAAAGCTGATCCCCTGATGAGGCTCATCGGGGTTTGCAGCAAAAAGCAATCCCTCCTCCTGCTCTTCGGAAGAACTGAGGATTTTTAGATGCTTATTTTATCAATGGAAAACAACTCCTGAAACCCAAGACGCTAATATAAACTTTGAAACAGCAGTGCTGACCTACAGATACCACGAAAAGTAAATCTAGAGCACAAAGTAAACAATTTAGTCATCCAGTTTTTACACACTGAACTTGTAACTCACCTACGCTGAAGCACAGCCTTTAGAAGGCTTTTTCCCAGCATGTAGGGTTTCAAAATAAAGTAAAAACAAAGAGAAAAAAAACCCCTCAAACCTGCACAAAATGAATTTTGGAGTTTCAACTTTGAAACTAGAATGCGAGTAGTCCCTAAAAGGACAAAAATAAACAAGGGATGGATCTGAGAGTGGAATGCAGGTATCTGTATGTTCAGACACTAGAGAGGATCACTTATTTTACAAATAGGCCAGTTTTGTATTCACATTTAATTTTCAGTAACCTGGGATCCACTCTCCAGTGTCCACATACAAAGGCTATTGTTGGGAAAAAATTCAGACTCTTCAGGTCTAAAAGAGACAGCCATAGTTTTCCTTTAAAATACCATTGTTCAATATGAAGGTAAGTTGTACTTCATAGGGAAAGAAATCTCAGTCAAAAGCCTGTTCTTGCGATTGAGCTTCTGCTTTGTTTCCCGTGAAATAAAGTAGAACTTACTACCTATGGGTAAATAAAGCACTTACTTTTCAAACTAAAAACTAAGACTGAACTACAGACAAATACCCAACCAAGCTCTAAGCCCTCCAAGCCCAGCCAAGCATCTCCTCCATTTCACAACCAGGACCTGACCTATCTGCCCCGCTCCAGAGCCAGCCGCCTGCCAGGGCACAACTCCCAGCCTTAAGTGCCATGTTTTATCCACTGAATGAATCCCAGACTAGTTTAGATGCCCACCCAGCTGAGGGCTGGCTCTGAAGTGGCCTCAGAGCTTGCTAGTGAGGTTCTGTCCAGGAATATTTTTAGGGATGAACAGTCCTTGAAGGCACTCAAAGCAGCCCCTGGATTAAACCTCAACATTACCTTATTCTACTAAGTTACACAAGAAGAGGTAATTTCTCTAAATAACTTTCTGAAGCACACAAAAGTAAGGCTTTCAGTAAGTGATCAACTGACCCCACGTACCTCTACAGCAACCCAACACCGACTGCCTCTGACAGAGCCTCCCGCCCTGACTTCAAACAAACACAAGGGTCGTAAGATCTAAACTTGGAATTCCTTGGGAGAGTCTTTGTTCCCATTACACTAGAAATAATTAGCAGATGTGTGAATAAATTAATGCATATACCTACACACATTAAAATATTGATATATTTGAAAATACAGAAGAGGCTAGTTGTTCCATAAAATTTTCATTTCTTCTTGATGACTTCCACCATCTCTTTAGGCTATTTTCTGCAATACTGATCCTTGTTTCCTCATGTAATGTGACAAAAGTGCAAAAATAGCTTTAGAATCGGCCAATATCTACTCTGCCATGTTTTAAAACTAACACAGGAAATGAGACTTTGTCGGGTTTTTCCCCAGTCCCTTTTCTAACCCTTGGACTATCCTTTCATTTCCTCTAGATGGTGCAAGGTCCTCCCTCTTCACAGCTGGGGACAGAGGACAACACCCAGCTCCTTCAGTTTTACGAGCCGTGGGTGCAGCGTTTATTTCTGGACTCAAAGCTGCCACAAGTGACTTTCAAAGCTGCTACCACGGAGTTTATTTCTGGAGTCTGCCTGGTGGAATTAATTGAAATGCCTTTTGCACAGCAATTATCCATATAGCTTGTGCTGTTGAGAGCAAACTAACAGACTAACAAAATGCTTATTTATTCCTCCCTCCAGTTTCCAGCAGCCCTGCTCAAACACAACCCATGCATATAGCAAAAGCTGCTTCTCCCATGAGTGATGTCTAGACTGCAGCCACACAAGAGGCTGTATTTTCATGTATCCAAACACAAAGCAGCTATAAACCAACTGTACTGCTAGAGCTGCAAAACCCTCAGGCAAGCCAGCACACCAGTTAGTTATTATTTTTACCTAAAGGTGGACAAAATCCCAGTAGGCATTTAAAGGTCTTCTTGCAATTCAACTACTCACATTGTTTCAAATCCAAATCCAATCTTTTAGAATAAAGCTAGTCATTTTCTCCTTCTGACTTCCTACATTTTTGAACTAGCTGGTAGACACTCACAAAAAAAAAATTTCAATGGTCCTGAAAGTGTCTGTTTAAAATCCAAAAACAGAGCAAGGAGTTTTGAATAGGCTCAGTTCAGACACAGGAGCACGAACATTCAAACAAGCCTGCACCAGTAGCTCAATCTTGGAACTTGTTACAGAAGCCATGCATACAGCTGAATACAAGAAATAATTAAACCAAATATATACACCAAAGATTTCTCTTGACACCAGGGCCCTTTCTTCAACCTAAGAACAACTGTCAGCCTGCTTCACTTGAGCCATGAAAGACAGACTACACCAGCATTCATCTCTTCCAACATCACCCTCTTGCTCATAAGATGGCCATCAAGTGGACACAATTTTCTGAAAGGAGTTTGTAACACTGGTATTCCTCAAAACAACATCTCTCTACCTGTGAATTCACCCTAAACACTATCAGGCAGGAGGTGCAAGCTCTTCAAGTGTCCAAAAATATCCTTTGACTCATACAGAACAAAGCAAGAGTCATACACAGGACTGAGCTCAGTTCTATCCAGGAATTAATTGTAATTCTACAATTAATTCAGCCAATGCATGCTCAGAGATTATTACATTTAATTATTCTAATTTTTAAATGCTAAATGAGATTTAGAATCTTGTGAATGAAATTTGAAATAATCTATGTTTCCAATATAGTTTGTGATTCCATAAGTAGAGTCTGCTTCATGCTACGTTTGGTTTTACTCAAGTGCCAGAAATACAGAACAGCCCTTGACGACGGCAAGCGACGGAAGCAGAGACCTTGTTTCATGGCAACACACACTGGGAATTTGCAATGCCTTGTTATTTACAGTTCTGACTACTGATTAATTCTAAAGTATTAGTAAACTGATGCTGTTTAAATTACAGATAAGACTATTTAATTACGATGAATTAAGAATTAAGTAATTAAACAAAATGTTTATTAGAGTAAGTGAAACATCTACTTACCTTCAGTAACTGAGATTCTTTCAGAAAGCTCATGCCCATCTATTCCACTCCCGAGATGTGCAAACCCCACTGGGTGAGCCAAGGCTATTCTGGCCAGCCATGTTCCTGAACTGCCCCACTCCTACCTCTGCCTCCCCTGATGGAGGCAGAAGAAACAACCATTCACTAATCCTGACTCCAGAACCTGATCTCCAGAGGTGGAGAGTTGGTCACACAAAGCAAATTTGTGTAATTGGATCCTTGCATACAAGCCTCTCCCCCAGGAATCAGGGAATTCAAACTCAATTTAACTAGAAAATACTACGTAGTATCCTAAGAATGTCCAGAGTGCGTGGATGGGGCAGTTTCTCCTTTCCAGTGCCATCATCAGGAGCAGGACAGCAGGAAATGTTGTGGGAAGCAGACTGGGTTTGTATTTCCCCTTTCTAGCAGATAAAACCAATACTAATGATGAACTGGGTTCAAGGGGTACCCAGAAAAAATTCCCACATAAGTCAGAGCTCAAGATTCAGAGCCATTGACTCCATCAGTATTAGATTACAGCATCCCAGGAACAAACGCTCCTTTATTTGGAAGAAACTTCCAGGAAAAACTGCCTGGTATGACACAGCAAGAACAGGTACTAGGATGCACCCAGCCAATACTGCTGTCACAGATACCTCTGAACAATGCATCATCCTAAATTTTTCAACACAGAAGGCCTTACAGTACCTAATGCTGAACCTTCACCAGTGCTCACATGATAATGCTGTGACTGGAGAGCTTCCCTGCCCACGCACGTGTGTGCCTGGACAGACAGAAGAGCCTGGCAGAAGAGGAGCTGATCTCAAGAGCTACTCACTAACAATTTCTGATGGATGTTGTATCCTTTGCTTCATACCCAGGTTGGTATGGGTATACTCATCCCCATCCCTTTATTTCGGGGATGATTATGTTGATTTCAGAAGGTTCATATACTGGGAAGAAGAGAGAAAAGGGAGTACCACAGCTGTCTTCACTAGATTACAGTGAGCATGGCCATGCTTCCTTCCACCTGCTGTTTCCAGTTTCTTCTGGTACCAATGAATTACCACACTTTTTGCTTTTGGAAACAACAGAATTAAGCACATCACTGAAAAGACCCCCAAAATATCAACTGAGAATTTATTCATCCTTCACTAGACTTAAGAGCTAAAAGTTGGCTGATTCCACTTTCTTGGTTTTGGGGTTTTTTTTAAAAAGACCTTTCATGGACATCCATAAACTCATAAATTGTGCCAGCAAGAAAAGTTTTTGAACACCTAATAAAGAAAATCGAATTAGAATAGCAGTAGTGAATAATAGTGAATCAGGCAGTTCCACAGAACTGTGAATTAACAAGAGGGAGTCACAGAAAAATCCACCCTGGCTCCAGTCCTGGATGACCAAAGGTGTTACTGCTGCATTGTTGGCTGTGAACAGTATCACAAAGGAATGGCAGGTCGATTAAGCATTTCAACAAAAAGTTTACCAGATCAAGTGAAAGATTTAAAGCATAAAGACTTCCACCCTTCAAGTCACAAGATGAAGACCAGGCAAATTTTCATTTCTAGGTAGCATGCGTTTGCCATCAGCAGCTTGGATGGAAATACTTCAGTGCTGCTGCCATGTCCAAAGCATCCAAGTTATGAACGAAAATTACTCTCTCAAAGAGTTTCACTTACTCCACTGCCAAACTTTTTCAGCATTTCTCATCAGCAATAAAACATTTTGTCAGTAAATAATGATGGCTGGAAGTTCAAAAATGGTAAAATAATTCTTGCAGTAAACTATCACAGAAATGTCATGATACCTACTTTGGTAGTTCCTTTTCAGCCTTTTCAAAGGCTAATCCCCTGCTAACAGTTCTGCAACAAAGAGCACAGGGAATATATACAGAAACCTTAAAAAGAGGAATGAATGCTAAGCCACTGATCCTGGATGCAGAAAAAAAAAAGAGCCTTTGAAGTAATGGATATAGACATCACTAACAGTGCAAGATTTGGGACCAAAGGACTGGGATCAACGACAGTCACATGAATCAAGTGGAATGCTGACGGGTGCTTTAGTGACACGAGCTGTGTTAAGCAGACAGGACAAAAGGATGTCTGCCTTTTCAAGGACCTTTTGACACGACTGATACCCACACAACAGAGTAGAGTGGGGCAATGCTCCCACTTCCCAGCCTGTAGGCACTTCACAAATTGTGGATGACAGTTTACTCTTAAATACAGGACTTGGAAATGGAATTATTGCCAAAAGAAAGGCCTTTGCTCTCAAAAGACATAGGGCACCTGCAACAGCCTGACTCCACCCTACAGGTTGAAAGCAGAATGGGGAAATCTTACCAGATGCTTGCACTCTACTCTTGTTGTGAAGGTTCCTTCTAAATACTAGGATCAAGTTTCCATAAATATTATTATTTTTAGGCTATGTATTCCATACCTGTTTTCCTTGTATTGAAAATATTTATTAGCTTAAACAAATCTTCTGCCTCCCTGCTTTTATCTTTAAACACTGCCCTCATATTATTCCCCAGCCTTGGTACATGGCACAAAACATACTCAGCTGTTTTAGCCTGCTTCTCTATGTTCTCAATCATAATTCTTAATCCTGCTCTACAATGGCATGAGTGGGGATTTTTTAAAACATGTTTAATTGAAACAGTTTATTCTCAGATCAAAATTACATTTTAATTATTTGATTTGCAATAATTACAGGTTGGAGAACTTTGAGAGATCCTTTAAAAGAAGTGTGGAATGTACTTTCCATTCAGAAAGTAAAAGCTACACATACAACCAAAAGCAGGTCTATGAGTCCAAAAAACCCCTGATTATTGCATGAGTAATCCCTGAACAAACAATAAAGTTGCCTGCCTCAAGGAAAAAGCTGGGCTAGTAAATGACATCAACAGGAAACGAGTAACATTATCTCTTCCTATCACTCCACTTGTGTTCTCAGTTCATTGTTTTGACAAGCACTCTGATCACAAGGGGTCCTAACAGTAACATGCCATCCCTCAGCAAATAACACACTTCCACGTTTGCATTTAGCCTGTTGGGCTTCAATAGAAAAATAAAGGGAATATGGTCTTTTCAAATCCCTAAATCACTTAATTTTCAATGACATAATGAAAAAATACTTAGAATCCAGTAGGAAAAATACAGCAGGAAGTGAAAATACTGGTTACTGCTGACCAAAAGCCATTTTTACCTATGCCACTTCTAGGACTCCCTAAAAGCCAACAGATTACAGCATGGTGGTAAAATCATCATGCTCAGTGAAACGACAGAAGTCACCATCACAAGCTAGAAAGGGTAAATTCCAATTGTAGGTTAGGAAAAAATTCTTCAATCAAAGCGTTAAAGCACTGGGATAAGTTGCCCAGCCAGATGACAAGACCTCATCGTTGCAGGTTTTCAACACTTGACTGGCAAAGCCCCTGAGCAACATGATCCAACTGACACTAGATGGTTCTTTGAGCAGCAGGCTGGACTGTAAGATCTCCAGAGATCCCTCCCAACTCGTGACGTTGTGGTTTCCTTCTCAGGTTGCTTACAGTCACTAGTGCCTCCTGCACCTCATACAGATAGGTTACAATAACTGCACCCAGCTAAGTAAATCTGACCTGATTTAAGAAAAGATACAGTATGGAGATAAATTTCCAATTCACAGTGTGCACATGAATTTTGTAAACCCACATGAAGGCACAGCTACATGCCAGCTGAGTCAGAATCAGAGCAGAGCAGCAGCTAAAACAGCAAGCACCTTACAGCAGATATGCTCTTCCACGTGCCTGCTTAGCACATAAAATGCATCAAAGTATGCTTGGCTGGAACATTTTTGAGGATAGGAAAATGTTCTAGAATTACTTCCTTTTCCCCTTGTCCTTCCTACAACCCCATTTCCTCCTCAGCCTTAGTGCTGAGGTGTCAAAGTGTCTATTATTCTCCAAACATCCACCTGCCTTGTCCTCGGTCAAGCACCCATGCCAGCTTTATCGCCTCAATTAAGTCCTGTTTAAATTAAACTGATAAAAAAACCAAAACAACAAACAAAATACCCAACAAACTTCCCCCCCATCACACTTCTGCCACTCAACTCCATTCTAGGCTTTATTCACCTAAGCTGCAGCCTCAGATGTGACCATTACATACCCTTGCTACGCACAGAAGAAACGCACGTGGCGTTTTCAGGAGTAGCTGAACCATGTGCAGAGTGGTGCCACTCAAGTCTTGCAAAAACTTTTAAATGCTCAGTGTCCAAGTGATACCAAAAGTCTGCGTAAAGCAGGATTAGATGCCAGTAATAAAATTAACTCCTACTTGCATGAAAACCAAAAGAAAAAAGGGCATTTCTGTTTTGCACACAACATTCTCTAGAAGGAGCAAATGGCAAATCAGAAACTACAGTTGATTCAAGGTAGGTGGTTTAATAATTTAGATTATCTTAATTATTCAGCATACTGGGACACAAATTCCTGAAAGAAAATGGGGCTGTGCATGACTCAACCGTGTCTTTACATATATTAGTCATGCGCTTTCCAGACTGGACAAATGTGGAACAGACAAGATGCCTGCATGATAAAAAAAAAATAAAGCTTTAGATAAGATTTCTACCCAATTTAAAGCCTCTTGCCAACCCTTCAACTACTATAGACATTTGTGAACTCAAATACTCAACAAGACTCTGCACTGAAGGCGAATTATTAGGTGTATTAAGTCATTCTAATACGAACTCTGCTGAAAGAAGTTTTTTCTTCTTTCACTGCAATAACTGATTCTGAACTCCCTTCATATAAACTACAGAAATACTTCTTAGAATTCAAAATAAAAGTCAGTAAAAGCCTACAAACAATGTTTAGGACTAAAACATCGTACATGAATTATGCTCATAATTAATTCCTTTGTTCACAAATTACTGTGCATCAATGACATGTATGTATCAAGACCAAGAGATATAAGAGCAATAAAAAAATCAACATAATCCATCCCCCCCTCCCACCCACCTTCCTCTGAATCCACTACCTTTTTATTCATCTACCCACCCACTGGTCTTCTGACACAAATACATGCTGAAAACCAAAATAATTTTACAGTAAATCACCTGTGGCTCTTCCTTTGTACATACTACCTTTTTTCCTTCCATCATATCTTTATGACTTTTAGAGAATAAACTCTTTTGATATGTGATGTTTTAAAGTATGATGAACATACAGCTAATTTTACAACCATAGAACAAATAACTTCATCTTATAAACCAGTCTACAGAAAAGCTAAATTAACAATTCTGACCATCCTCAGCATAGGCAGGCCCCACCATCACTACCAAAACCATGTGGGATTTGGACCACCTCCCTTGCTATACATGATTTATTACAAGCTGTATTTTTCCCTTCATAATGCTCAGGATCAGCAGTTACTACGCTGGCACTGGCACCATTAACCATACATTTTCCATGTGACTGTATCAGTATCTTCAAAACCAGACAAATACACAGTGATGTTCATATTCTACTGCACCAGGACTTCTTTATTAAAAAAGTCACAGTGACAAAGTTTTGCTACTTTGATTTTTGGTTTCCACTTTCTAAGACAACAGTTCAAAGAGAAAAATAACTAGATTATTGTACAAAATGTTTACAAAATCTTAGGAAAGTTTTCAATGACTGGTTTAACTAAATCTGCTTATTCCACCTACTTTTCTAGAATCTTTTTTAGAACGGAGTGCTCACTATCTCAACTTCAATCTAAAAAATGTGTTTGAACAAATCTGTTCTCCATTGAGAGAAAAAAAAATACAATAAAAATCAGCTTAAAATAAATTTATTAAACAATACAAAAATAAGCATGCTGGAAATCAAGATACATAAATAACATACAATGCAAATGAAAAATGGAAAACGAGACAGGTAACTTAACAACTGAGCCAAAAGGTACAACACAAATGCTAAAATAAAACTTTAAAAAGCATTTACATTTCTAATGAAATGTTAATGATGCTGACAAAGAAAAACAAACAAACAGCTAAAATGCTTGAATATCAAGAATTGCTATTACTGTAGCACAGGTGAACACTAAAACCGTTGCAGACTTCACACATGGAATGACTAAAACTCTGTGGCCCCGGCCTCTCCCACCTGCCCCTGGTGTGTGACGCCTCTCAGCACACCCAGCCCTGGCCTCGGCCCCCCGGGTGCCCTGCCTTGAACAGGAGCCTTCTGCACAAGTGGCAGGCCAGGGCAAGAAACTACAAGTGTGGGCAAGTTACAGAACAGTTGGTTCAGAGGAGTCTCCTCCTGACTCTTCCTAGCTAGAAGCTGCCTTCAATTCTGAGGCAGGCTTCAAAAGCATATATTACAGAACTGTAATATATATATATATATGTATTTAAAGATTGTTTAAGCTGTACCCTAAATATTCTTATTATGCATATTAAAGACCTAGTAGTTTCCTTATTTTTGTATTTCCCATGCAGGACTTGACTGTCTCACAAGTTTTGCATGTGGAAAAACCTTCCATCTTCAACCACATCTTCAGAAGTGGCTTCAAACAGTACTAAAAATCAAGGTGGGTAGAATCAGATCAAGCAAATCCTGCATCATGCCTTTTCCATTTTCAGTTAAATCAGCAATGCATCCAGCAAAATGTCACCACTGTAAATACTTTCCATTAGCAGCACAGACACATTATGTTCCCTCTTGCAACTGAGGGTATTTCAGGTAAAGTAGTTCTGCAGGATCTGAATACTTGTTATGTCTTTGTAGCTACTGGTTTACTGTAAAATCCTCAAACAGGCAAAACATTTTTATAATTCAAGACTTTGCCTTTATTTTGAGGATATGCACTATCAAACCTAACCTTATCATCAGAGATAAGATTATAAAACAGTTATTATTCAGCAATTCATGACTGACACTTACTACTGACATCTGCACCACAGATTTACATCTTAAACCCAGTAGGGCATCAAATTCACTGAAAATTAATGTTTGCTTCAATATTTTCATTCTAGGCTTCAAAGACAGGAAGCCCATCCTTTTACAATACTCTGCTAAATGAAGATTATTCAGGGTTTAGTCAGAGCTTTTTCAAATGTTTATGCAAAACTAACAATACCTAAACAGAGTAATTAAGAGCAGCTTGCTTTCTCAGAGAACATCAGCTCTGTTTTATGCATCTTCCTAAACTCATAAACATCCAGATGGGTCAAAAAAGGGGCAGGAAAAACCTAACTCTGCCATTACGCAAAACTCACAGATCAACATTTTGGAGTTTTAGATAAACAAAAAGGGAGAGGGACTGGGGATGGGAGCAGGGAGAAGAGATGAAGGTGTTACTACAGAATTGTCACTGTCTCTGAAAATCCTCTACCAGCTAATACCATTTATCATTGCTTGGACAAGTTTCCCCATTTTGATAAACCAGGACGCTGTGTGATGTGTACTAGGGATGGGATGTATCAGATTATTTGCAAATTTATAAAGGAGAAAACTTTATAGAGAATGATTTTCTAAGATTTTTAGCATTATTAAGAATCTAATTCCTACAAGAGTTAAAAACTTAGTAACTCTTTGACCTCTGTCCGGAACTGCCTATTGAGCCTATCTGAAGCTTGCATATATCATTTCGAGCTACACCCTACTCAAGATACTCAAATTATTAAACTATGCAGCTTAAGAGATGCAGCTGCTTGTAGAAGAATGTAAGTCTTCTTTCTCAGCAAGCTGACAGAGCTGCAAACTCAAAATCATTTCCAAAAGTAGCAGTTAATGATAACTTCTTAAGAATTTGCTCATGTGTAAGTAAGTGAAACACCTCTGATCTTCGTATACGAACATGCGCACACATTAATGGTTGAAAAATAAGTTAATTGTAAACAGTTCTAATAAGATCTACCTATCTGCTTCCCTCTGAACATATTTCCTGCTCACTGCTCAGTTGGTTACCACTCTAAAGCCCAGATTGCTTACATTCCTTTCCAGGGTGGAGCACAGCACTATTAGTAAGGCAGACTTCTGAGTCATAACTACCAGCTGGCAGCACAAGCAGCAAGAGAGACACTCAGTATAGTTGGGTCAGAAATCTCTCTGCTGCATTAGTTAACTTGCAAACAAGACAGGTTTTATTCCTCCTCCTCCACACTTCTCCCACTCCTGCCCAGCCACTTTTGCTCTCTTTATTACAATATTAGCATTAATAATTATTAATGGTCTGATTAAAAGAAAAAATAATCTTCACTAGCATGGCATATGCAAAGGGTCCGTTTCTGTTCCAATTTGAAAGCCCGCATTAAAATAACCCTGATGTGGTAATAATATGACTCAGAACCTATCTCCACTTAATAAACAATTATTTAGAAATTTATGAATTTGCTGTATTTTGCTGAACACTATTTTATATTTTAATTAATATTCTATCTTTACATGCTGACCCTGCTCAGTGGACACAAGTTCTTGCTCAGCCTCCAAGTTCATATACTTTAAATTCTCAGATATAAACAAAAATAAACAGATATACACCACTTTTGTGGTATATCTTTGAAAACACTAAGATTTACCTTTACTTTTTTTTTTAAACTAAATGTGTTCTAATTAACTACAAAAGTCAGTTTACAGCTTTGGGTTTGTTGTTTGCACATGCTTTTTCCCCACACACCCTTGAGCTTTGACAATCTTTTTGGTATAGCATACAGAATTTACACAAAATGTATATATAAATGAAACATCAGGTAAACAATATTCAAACCAAAGTTAAATCTAGAGATGCTTGAGGGTTTTTAAAATGAAGAATTTAATGAAACTAGAACCCATTCGTTTAGTTCTGCTCTCCCCGACCTTCCATTCTATACACTACGGTTCTGGAGATGTCCTCGTTTGATTCAGGTGACACTTTTTTCCATACTGTTTCTTTTAAAGCAAGTTCTTGCTGGAGATTCTCATAGTCCATTGGTCCAAAGGAATGCTAGTTGTTCAAGCAACATACATTATTTATTAGTGTACTTGAAGGAAAAAAAAAAATCCATACTTGCAGTCATTGCTAACAGACTCAAGTTTTTCAGCTCTTCACATAAACTCTTAGTTTCTCTTTTCCACTTATAAAAAAATCAAATTCAAAACTAGGTATTTTTTATATGTATACATGCAAATAGAAGCACTTTAAAAATCATTCTACTGTATCTTCACCTATTGAAATCTTCATGTCTTAGTCAAAACATTAATGGTATTGAAAACAAAGAGGTTTTCCTTATCTCCACACCCTCACACTTGTATCTTTTGTAAATGTAGCTGGAGTGGATTCAGTTCATTCCCAGACACTGCTTACGCTGCTCCCTAAGTAACAGGCTCTTGTCTGCAGCACTATTCATGCCTGAATTCACTGCCTGTGCAACTCTCAGCAGGTCATGTGGTGTCAGAGATACCCCACGAAAATAAAGCTAAACACGGATCTCGTGCGTTGCAGCACACAACAGAAAGGCTAAGCCCACCAGCTGGTCAAGTCGTTATTAAAGGCAACCAGTACAGTAAAACTCTCTGCAACTTAGATCAGATACCATCTACTTAATCTAGCAGGGGAGATGAACTGCATGAAATGGAGTTACAACTCTAATACGAAATTCTACTACACAAAACCCTGTGATAGTGTGGTCCACCCAGGCAAGTGGCCACTAATAATGTACACTAACTGGATTATCTGAAAGCTTTGATGCAATACATGTCATTGAGCAGTTTGGTATTTAGAGAAGAACTTTCCATTTTTCTTCTGAAGTCTACGAGCAATACTCACTGAACACAGACAGTAACTTACCCGCTGATCACCACCTTCTCTGCGAGGATCAAGCTTTTTTGCAAAGTGTCTCAAATTATCGTAGTTATGGAAATTGCACAAAGAAACCAGATCCTGCAAATATTTAAGAACATGCATTATTATCTGCATATGATAGCCAAATGCATATAAGTTAATAATAATACTACCCCTTACATTTTGCCTCATATCCTAGTAACTTAAACCAGTAAGGAGCTGATTTAATAAATCAATACCCATGTCTGTAAGGCCCTTTGAACATAACACAACTATATGATAAAGTTCTAATAATACCTTTAAACTCCTTTTTAAAGGAGAACGAAACAAGGAGCAATTTGCAAAATACGTATTTTAATAAATTCCTACTCCAGCTGTATGGAACATTTCGGGAACAGAAAGAATAGCCTGAGCTAGTCCAGTACATCAAACTTCAGTCAAAAGAATGAAACAAGGAAATGTGTGACATAATGGATCCTAAGTCAGTTTGAATTACAACATGAAAGGCTATAATTACAAAACTTGGCAACGCTGTTCTATTTTTAAAAGTGAATGTTACATTCATGTTACTTGTATGCCATGATCATGTATCAGTTTTTAGGTCTCATTGGAAGCGGAATTGATGCAGTAAATCCTTCACCTACCCTGCTATTCTAGGATTTTAGAGTTACCAGCACAATTTCATATGAAACTTTAAAGTACTTAAACTAGAATTAGTAACATCTTAATTTGAAGCTGTGTGAATGTTAGATAAATAGAAGCATGAAAAGTTTTAACTGCTGCTCAACCTCCCATTTATAATTAAGCAATCATCATTACAACATAGTTTTAGGGAGAAAAAAGGAAGAAATTTTTCACATTCTCCTCTCTCGCAAAACATCTTTATTAATCATTACAAAGTCCTCCCCAAAATCTCTCCTGCTTTTAATGCTCCTACCATCAGACTATCCACAGCCCTTTCACTGGCACAACACGAAGCTAGGAAGAGCTTGCCCAACAGCTGGGTATCATCTATGAACACATCTTTTATGTCACATGGTTTACAAAAATCAGTTTAAAAATACATCAGAATGGCAATATTTCATTACAATCTTTTTCTTTTATTGCAATGAAGTAAGAGTTGCATTTCCAGTGTTTTGAAAAACTGCGCTTTATGGCAAGAGAGCGAAAAAAGCCTATAAATAGAGCTCTACAGTTTTTAATGCAATATACTGGCATCCAGAACTTTCATTATTTCACGAAGTGTTCCTTTTCAAAGCTTTTCCACAACAGATTTCTCCAGCATTTCTGGCATCATATTTTAATGCTCACTGAATTCAAGTGCTATTTATTACTAAAAAGAAAATACCTATTCTTAGACTTTCACCCTTGACTCAGATGAAACTTGCTGTGTAGGGAACAATCACAAATCACTATTTAATTCACTTATATCTCAGCTATGACAACTGAAGCTCAGTAAACATCAGCTGCAAAAGAAAAAAAAAAAAAACAAGAAACCACCCAAACAACCAAAAAAACCCCAAGGACAATGCTGCTTACATGACAAAAGTGAATTCCTTTGACACTGTTGCCCATCTTGTCCAAAGGAGGTGACCAGCACATCAAGCCCATGACATTAGGAACAACCAGAAGAATCCCACCAGCAACTCCAGATTTTGCAGGAAGACCAACCTATAAGAATAATCAGAGAATTACTGGCCTCTGCGAATGTTCCCCACTATTGTAACACAATGCATCAGCATTTTCCTGAACATTATTGTGTAGAATTTATAGAACATGTATCTGGAAGTCACTTGAAGCTAGGAAAGCATTATTACTTATCTCTTTTTAGATAAACAATAACCTGATGCAATTTGTGACAATCCAAGGTTCACAATCATAAAACTATTTGCTCTCAGGAATACAGTGAGTCAGTAACACTGTGAAAAAAAGATAATTTAAATCTATTATAAAAAAAGCAATTATGACTAAGCAGTAGTACACAAGTGTATGTCTCATGAACAGCTCGCAACAAGGTGGTAGAACAAAGCTGTAAAAATCTTGACTGGAAAGGCAAAAAACAAAACCACGAGAAAATTTGATCGTGTCTATGAAATCATACAATAACCTACTTATTTACAATCTGAACAAAGGCATTATTTTTTTCCAGTAGGAACTAACATGTCACATCTCCTCATAGCTCTCCAAGCAGCGACTTCTATGTCACACAATGCACCATAATCAATTTTACGTGTATGCAGTAAGGAAAAATTAAAAGTGCTCAAACCGAAATACTGAAAGCATAAATAAGATACAGTCCATCTCAAAATATATACATGTAAGGAACACACTGCTAGAAAACAGGAGCACAGTACATGTGCTGTGTACGCCAGCCATTTTTACAACACGTAAGGACAATTTCTGAGCCCGAGCTAGTGAAGAAAAAACAGTTGTCTGCAGAGTCTTTCTGCTATCTTTGACTCCCACACAGCAGGACTTCTGCAGCCATGTTTTCAAGTTCCATCTGCATCATGACCTGTTTTTCTCCTGAACAGCCTTTCCTAAGGAACAGTATTTATGTTTTGATACGAAAAGGATTCCCAAACGTGAAGGCAGAGTGCTATAAGGTATGTGACAGTAGTAGTGCCATGAATCTTAGGTGAGATTTTCCCTTACAGTGTGCTCAATTTCTAAACAATTCATGTAACGCCCTCTCCTCTGCCTCAAAAAAAAGGAAGCAACATGGAACATGGAAAATACTAGCACAGATTAATCTTCCTGGTTAGCTGTAATTAATACCTGGAAAGTACTTACATGGAAGGCAAACTGCCCTGAAAAGTCATACATGCCACAGGAGTGCATCAAACTCAAGGTATTCCGGACTGCTTCAGGACTCAGGACTCTCTCACCAGTGATTGGGCAAAAGCCACCATTAGCCAGAGTTGCTGCCATCACACTTGCTGACTCACATGTTACTTCTATCGAGCAAAGCTTATGGAAAAGAAATAGAGATTATAAGCACTGGTACTTCTAGCACAGTAAGGCCAACTACAGCAGGATCAACAAAATATAGAAATATTAAAATGACATCTCAAAATCACCTGTAGCATAACATTTGTTACAGATGACACTAGTAGCATCAATTAATACAGTCTGAATCTTTCTACTATAAAGATCCCAGTGACAGTGTTTGTAAGCCCTCTTAAAAGCTGGGGACAGTATTTTTATGGGTTAGTGTCTTTGCTCGATTCCTCCCCCCACCCCCCTTATGTTCCTTTGAGAGGAAGAGGTCTGTAAAACAATCTCAGTATTTTGCATCTGCTTAAATGGCAAAGCCACAGAATGACTGTTTTTTTCAATTCTAGCTTGTTTTGTGTGGTGGGTTCTTTTTATTTTAAAGCTTTAGAAGATCCCACACATTATCAGAAGTACAATTTAAAGCTGCAAATTCTAGCACATGCAAGTCTTAATGCCAGCACTTCCTGCTGATGCAGCCTTATTTCACCTTTCTCGTATTTAATTTTCTATATAGTAATGATACAACCACACCATAGTTTTTCCCAGGATCCCTGCTTCAGTACAGACTATACATACTTTGGTGACACATCAGGAAATGTGATATGATGCCATCACCTGATGCTGCCTCATTTCTGCAGAAACCAAAAGATAAGTTGGTTTCAACCTGAAGCTGAAATGCTGCTCTAAAAAGTAAACAAACTAGTGCTCGTATTCTTGCTTTTGCCAAACAGTCATTACATGATACTTCATGAAGTTACCTAAGCCACGTTTGCATGAGTAGTTACTACCTGGAATTCTTATTTTCCGGGTGCCAAACTCAATACATCCTAGTCCAATCAACTGGAGTTGCAAATCAAGAGATTGTCAGAGACGCATCTAAAATGGCAACTGTGTTTTAAACATATGAAGTATTACATAATATCACCTACTTTGAAAAAAAAATTCTTTCTAGGTTCTCAGTTTAAGCACCTGCATTTTGTACTTTGGTTCTCTAAACTGAGAATAATCCATCCTCACTTTACAGAGATAACAGGCAAATACGTTTATTCCTGCTCAGAAGGTTCCCAGTTACAAAAGAGAGGAAGAAGCATTACAGAAAACCCAAAGAAAAGAAATAACTAGACTTTTAAGTAGAATCTGAGTGTTGGAAAGTTAAGCGTTGTACCCTAACAAGAAAACAGAAATGCTGCTCGTGTATGAGCTACCCTTTTCCTGAGCATGGAGTGAAAAGGGGATTTTTCAAGGGAAAAAACAAAGAATGACACATGGTCATTAAATTGGAGATCAGAATGCACAAAAATGAGGCCAAATTAAATACATCAGAAAAGTTAGCTTTAGCATTTCTTAACTTATGAATAGCTTTCACTTAGAAAACATTATCAGGCAGTAGGATACAAGGCATTTTAAAACCGTGTTTACACAGTAAATTCAAATAAATTGCACGTTCTGTTCTGTCACAAGAGAAGTTCAGAGCAGACTATTAGCTTGTACCTAGTTTATAACTCAACAAGAGGTCAACTACAGCTAATCACACATACCTTACTTCATAAACACTCATCTGATCTAAAGATAAGAGAGCAGGTGCATCCCAACACAAAAAACTTGAATAAAATTTGCATTTCGAAAATAATGGCTTATAATTTGCATTAATAACAGCAAATCTCCAAGTCAAAAACAGATTTTGAGAACTGAACTCTGTATTTTTTTTTAAACTCTCCCAGATGAAGTGAATCAGTAACACAACTTAAACTGCCTCTTGAGAACTCTACACAGCAGGGCTGAGTTGTGAACGTTTAAACATTAGGAAACCCTTACTGAGGAAATACCTCACACTTGCCAAGTTCTCATTTTGTGACAGTTGCAAATAACTTGCTGAAAGTGAAAAAGAAAAAAAATGGGGAAGGGGGAGAATATGCAGATAGATTCTTTTACTCAAAAGTGTTGAATTAAACCAAAAGGAGGAGACATTGCCATTACTTCCCTTGTACCACTCCCCTCGAGCCTACAACTCCGCATGCATTCTCCAGTTACACAGAGGCCAAAGTACTCCACAGCACAGTAAGAAGCAGCAACCCAAAGAAGAAATGTTTTGTCAAACTCACTGAAGTAATACAAGACATTTTAAGCTTCTAACTACTAGTGGTTTAAAGACTATTGCTAGTTTGTCTTAGCAATAAAGACACCTGAGTAGATCACCTAAAAAGCAAATCTGGATACATCAAACATACATCTGTCATTTCCAGAGTTAAACAGAAGCTGACAAATTTAACTGCAAGTCATTAAAGCCTCCATGTCTAGGCACAAATCAGCTTCTACTGCTTATAATAGCAATTCTAAGTCTATAGTGAGTCTCAATTTTAAAGTCAGTTACCTGAAAATAGAAGTCTAGTATAGCAACCATATCCGTGCCTTCAGGAAAGCACTGAGGAAGAAAAATAAAGACTCTTTAGGTAAAATTATTATTTTTTTTAAAGTATCACTTTTAGAAAGACATATATTAAGCTATATTTTTGTCAGCATACTAAGCATTAGGCATATTTTAATATAAATATTTAAATGTAATAAGTAGAAATATTTGATGACCTCAGACTTAAAAATAACACAGTGCAGCAATATCAATAAACTAGGTACTAAAATATTTTTAAGTATAGTTTTCAACATCATTAAATAAGCAAACTGAAAAATGCATCTAGAAGCTTTATGAAGTCACCTGTACAGCACAGATTACTTGTTATACAACAAATAAAACAAAATATCATGGCTACAATACAGAAAAATATTTAGAGGTGTTTTATGAGAATGGCATAAGTATCACAATTTTTAAATGACAGCATTTGAATAACATTGGTAAGACATATACAGTATTAATTTATGCCATACTGTACATAAAATAAATTAAAAGTCTTCACAGACTATGAATAAAACCCAGCACACCATCTTCAAAACACCCTTAAGAAAAAAAGAGATTAACCTTTTTTTCTTTCAAGTAATAGCCAATTGCAAAGTTTCTATCTCCACTCTCTCTTTCGGACTGGAACCTAAAAGAAAAAAAATAAAGACAAGGCAACATGTCAAACTTTCCAAAAAACCCCCAAAAATCACTGAACTCAAGATGTATGATGTAATTCAGTACAATTCCATGTAAAGGATATATCACTTCTGAACACAAATATTCTACTAATGGGACCAAAGTGGCCATAGAAGTTCATCCCAGTTCACCCAGTTGGAGTGAATCAGCAGTGACATCCGAATACACACAGTACTGGTTACCCACACAACATAAGCTGACTTGGAGATAAGGCACAGGAGGGCAAGATCCTAATCTCGGAAGCATTTCTAAATAGGCCAGAGTGGAATGGAACATCCCACACTGAGACAGTGAAAGGGTCATTCCTGACCAAAGCAGAGGAATCCGAGGATCACACAGCAGGTCTGCCAATGACCAGACTGATGGCTGCACTCCTCATTGTGATGATTATGGTAAGGATGAAACCTAAAGGAGGAACACCTGCCTGGTTCCTTCTATAGTACACACCTTTTATTGTAACAAAGCTCAGGAAAAACACCTCTGCACGTGCATTCCAGCTGGCAGCCTGGAAGCAACTCTGCTAAAGGGAATCTTCACGATTTCCCCCATGCTGCCTGAAAAAGCTCTCAAGATTTTTGGAATGCTAAACACTGAGTTTATGAGGGGAACTGTTTGTTTGAGAAAAGAATTTAAATATGCAAAATAAAAATGCAGAGGGAGAGTATGAACTGTGCTTTCTAAACATTTGCTATGCAGCCACCAACATGCAGAGTTTAATTTTTAATATCAATGCCATGAAGAGAAGAGTTGCACTTACAGCTCTCATTGCCATAGCACCAACAGAGCACTAAGACAGAATAATGACATTTCAAAGAGGTAACCAACACTTTTAGGTGAAATTTAGCCACACTGATGTCAGAGACATGCACAACTTTATTTGTAAATTCTAAGCCAAAGACACCCTCCAATATAAGGGATGAAATGCCGGTTGAAATGTAAATAACTAAACTTCGTCATAAGCTCAGTATATCGGTTATCAGCTGAAACACTTTCCACCTAACCTCAGCAAGTGAATAAAAAATACTTACGTAGCATTACTGAATCCAACATACTCATTACCAGCCATTTTATTCATGAACTGCATCACCTGTTCGAGACAAAGAGGAGGAAAAGCAGTATTTTTACACATGAAAAGGTTATGAACTTTCAACCCAGCCTTACCCTAAATCTTGCAACACGTTTTTAAAAATGCAATACAAATCACTAAATGTTTAAACAATCAAGTACATCTACAAAGACAAAACATAGGATATTATTAAAATTTCACTTTCAATTCCTTCGCCATCTTGAAACTTTTACCACTGAATTTATTTTAAAAAGGAATGTTATAACATCAACTTACGTAGTCAAATTTTTCTGCATTATTTGCTCCTTGCTGCAAGAAAAGAAAAAATAATTTACAAAAATTGTTAACACAGGAAAGAAGTTAGTTCACTTAACAGTATTAGGATTTTAATGGACATAACTAAGGTATGAGGCTAATTAAGAATAAGGTACTATAATCACTTCATATATTAACGAAAAAATTAAAGTGTTAGATAAGTAAATCTTTAATTATCATTTAAATAATCCTATGAATCTTAAACACCTGTATGCTGGAGATTAATTTAAACTGAAAAAGGTATGCTTTATTTTAAGTGCTCTCTATTCAACTTTACATGCTAAGCATAAGTAAATGCAGTAGCTAAAGCAAAAAAATACAAAAGTAACTACAAACAGGATAATTACAGTAAAAACACTAACTTTTTATAGATTAGTAAGCCAAAGGTATTCTCATATTACCAACAGAGCTGAGCATAGGGAGGTTCAGGCTACTGAAGTTTTCCATGGCCAGTGCCCATTCTAAGAATTTAGACTGAAGACTTAAAATGAAGTGTTATCCCTTACTATGAAAATAACTGCAATTAACAAAAAAAAAATCTGATTTGGTAAATATCTGATAAATGTCCTACTGATTAAAAATTGTTAAACAGCTAGAAAAATAGAATTTCACATCATAGGGCACATTATTGTGCTAACAATGTACAGGAAAATCTAAATCCAAATAAGGATGATAGTGAAACTTAATTCTTAGGGTGGGCTTGGTTTGGGTTTTTCAGGGAGGATAAGGGGTGTTATTTTGAGGATTTTATTTCCCTCCCTCATTTAAGAACAATCTTAAATTTAGTAGCTGCCAGTTAAAGACTTTAATTTTTTAGAGGTCTCTGATGGGTGACCTTTCACAAACTCCTATCGAAAGGGATTCAAAGAGGAGTGGGAGGTAAAAAACAGCACATGGTCCACTGGGGGGAGTTTTTAATTTTTTTAAAGCAGCCAAGTAGAATTTTTGGAGGAAGTTTAAAAAACAATGGCATTGCATACACAAGTGGAAACAGTGTATCTGGAGAAGAAGTTTTAATACATTATTTTAATATTAAAGACACTCTATTTAGAATGACAAGACTAACAAATCTCAAACAATTCAAGACGCTATTTGCACTGTGTTTAGTGTGGGATGGGGAAGAAAGTGGAAAAAACGGAAGCTTTATATCAACCAGTATTTTACTTAATGAAATGCATAAAGCCAGTCTCATTTCCCACTCTGTGTGTGGATTAGGGTGTTGCAAATAATCTTGGAAGCCCATGCATCAGCTCATCTACAAGAGGATGTGCAGACACACATGTACAATCACTGGTGAAAGGAACACCACACTGTTCTCTCAAAATTATGCGCCAGTGGTTACCTTATGTTTAAGGGCTAATAACCTTACTCCTAAAGACAATCTCTAGCTAATTTTCAATTAGATAAAAAAATGCATGATACATTTCATCAAAATGTTCCTGTATAATATACCAGAACACAAATCTTAAAAATTTAACTCCAAATCTGTTCAATGAAAAATAATTAAAAGAAGAAATTACCAACTTCATTGAACTGTTGCAGTTGTCAAAATATTCCATAGATCCTAATGCTGTAAAATATGTAACAACATTTAAACCACAAAAACCTTTTCAACCTTTCAAATGCACAATGAACATCTTTTTCTGGGAAAGTGGGTCAGCATTAGTTATGGGATGCTGCATTGATAATTGTATGGTTAGACATGTATAATAAATTGAAACAGGTTCTTTTGTTAAAAAAAAAAAAGAGGGAGAAAGGGATCATGCTTCCTGCAAAAATATAAATACATAATACTTCACTTTTTTGTTCTGCCCAGCTGAAAAAAATATTCCCTTCAACAAAAACATGGCTTTACCAGCAGCACATAAAATCAGTGGGCAAAAGACTCAGTGTAAACTTTTTCCACATCGACTTTTTATAAAAAAGGTTCCTTTTCAAAGTTCACAACTAAACTTGTATTTTGGGAAGAAAATCTTCTGCGTACTAAGCCAGATGATGAGTTTTCAGTCCTTGATGTTCCACACACTTGTAGAGGTATTTCATATCACACACAAAAGCATTGTTACTGAAATCAGACTGCTCATACTCCTGAACTATTCACTTAAGCAATCACATGATCAAGACCTCAGTAGAGATTTACTACAACACATTACTGAAATAAGAAACTCTGCTTCCATACACATGATGACTAAAAACCCCAACAGATTAGTTCCCCTCTTTCAGCAGCTGACAGAGGTATCCTGCTCCTCCTAAAAGGCTGAAGAGACACAGTGGCAACACACATTCTATGATTAAAATTCAATTGCAAATATAAAATCCTAATATTCAGAGTACTGAGCAGCTTTTCCATAATAATTTAAATACATATAAGAGACAAGGAAACTTCTGTTCTTCCACAAGTACTTCTTATTTTTAGCTTGACTGTATAAACCTATGAGTCTGGGGGCAACCATGACAATACTTCTTAGAAAGCGTTTTTAAAGTTCAGATGCAATTCAACCTGAATCCTAGAACATCAAAGAAAACATTCCATGCACTAACTCCACAAACACTTTGTACATTTACTGGAACATATGTTCATATACACACTTATACATGCTTGTGTGTATATACATATGAAAAAACACTTCTAAATGAATACAAAATTAAATTTACAATGTTAGGACTGAAGCAGTTTGATAGGCAGAAAATTCAAACTTGCAGAAGACAGCTCAATACAATTTTGTAGACATTTAAAACCCCAATGAACCTATGGCTGTCAATCATAAATTTGAATTTTTTGACTGTGTCAGGTTTGAGTGATCTTCCCTTTTTTTTTTTTTTAACAAGGTACTTGTACTGTATTACTTGTATTTCTACTAAAAAATATTAACAGTTGCAAAGGCTACATGCCTACATAGGAAAGAGACCCATGGATACTTACCAGAGCTTGCAACAACAAAATTAGGCAATATTTATTAGAAAAGTAGTTAATATTAGCCACTTTTCATTGATCTGTTTCTACGATTCCACTGTTTCTACGATTAGACCATATAAGCTCTTACCATGTGTCTCTTGCTAAAGCAATTTCTCAATTTTGAATCTAAGCACAGCTAATAAAAACACCTGGACTATGAAAAGTTTATAATCTTCTAATAATAGAGGATTATTTAAAAATTAATTTCTGGAATATTTAAAGCCAAATTTATAATCTAACACTATACTGTGATGAAAATATCCAGAAACAAAAAATCGTAATACTATGTCAGAGTGCAAGAAAACTCTATTTTTTACACCTGTGCATTTTTCATTAACTACTAATGTCTTTATTTTAGCTTTCTGTACTTACACACTTTTTATATTTTATTTGTTAAGATGGTCCTGTTCTGTGAGAACTGGTGTCTTGACAGTTTAGTGTACCATTTTCAGCTCTGAAATACTTCAGAGTACACTGTGACAGTACTTGACCTAAGACAAATACTATGAAAATTTCAAATACATGTAAGATTTTTTTGTGTCCTTCACTCCTGTGCATGTGTGACCACCGAATACATGTCATTTCACAGAATCTACTACATATTCTATGTCAGATAACATCCAATATACTTGAGTTATAATAAAAAGCAAGTGGAGAAGAACATGGATGTAAGTTCTATCCCAAATTCGTTACCACAAGAAAATTAATAACCTAGGAAGAGAGGCAATGTCACCAAAGTAAAGACAAGTATCTGGCAGAGAAGATCACAACACCAACACATGCTGTAAAGTGGTTTGTATGTACATTTACAGGTCAGTCTATCAGGAAGGGTAAGTCGAGTGACAGCACAGAGCAATTAAGCTAAATCAGTACTATTTATTGTAACTATATTGTCAAATAAACCATGCATTTTCTCACCTCTCAAGTATTAAAATGTAACTGCATAGGTTTCCTAATAACTGAATCCTGACAGCAAACAGACCCTTGGCACAGCTAGACAGGTTTTTTCTACCACTCTCTGCCTCATTTATTTTGTGATTTATCAGCATATTTAGAAAGCTCTTAAATATATCACAAACCCCTCCACGTTTTATCAAAAAAAAAAAATCTTCCATTGAACTAAGGTTTTTTTTAGGGTCAGCAAGATCAGCATTTTCATTTTCTCGTACACCAAATTTTCTGCAAGAACTATGAATTTTGTTATTCCCAACATGTTTAAATGCTTCCCACATAACTCAAGACCACAGAACACCTCCCTTCAGTGAGCATTCAAGTCCACACTGTCTACAGTCTGCATGTGGCTGCCAGCACCTAGAGGATTTAAAGATGCTGTATTTGCCTGAACTTTTGCTATTAGATTAGGAAAACTTTTATTTGCAGATGGAATGCTAAAGCATACAATAAAAATGACTTAAGATTAATCCTTTGTCCTCTGGTGATTCCATCCACAGCCATCTGCCTTCTTCCACGTATTTCTCTCTGAGCCCTTCCTCTTCATCTCACCTGCACTTCTAATGTGACAAGTCAGTGAAGGTAATGTGGAAGTGGGAAGTCCCTGACAAAACCACTGATATTCCTGGAGTTGACAAGCTTTGAGAATTGAGTTTAAAGTCTAAGAAAACCTAACAGATCAAAGCAGTAAAAATCTATCCATACTACAAGCAATAAAGACTTCTCCCAGCCAATGTGATGTACAGAAAGCTGCACTCTATCTGTACTAAATCTGAACAGGAGTTGAATCACCTTCTTTCAAGCACCTGTATTTCCTTGGAGATATGGAAAAAATTACTGTTTTATCTCATACCACTTTTCCACAAACTCTTGTAATTGACACTACAATTTTCTTTTGATAAAAGTTATTTGAAAATTGTTGTAACTATGTCATTTATATAACTAGTATTACAGGCAAATGGCTGTACAATTATCAACGAGGGAAAAGGTCCTTAGGGTTTTTTTTTTTTAATTTTATTTCTTTAAAAGTGACCTGCAGGATGTCCTTTTGCTAATGCATTTTTATTGTAAATACATGCTTTAAACTGCTGGAACAGTCTGTGGAGTGTAATGCAAGTACAATTAGAACAGAGCCAGGGGTTAAGGCACCAAAATGTAAATACATCGTAGTCCCAAACACAGGGCAGCGGGAGAATCACTTAAGATGGCAGGAGTATGATACAGCCATGCCTAAGTAACTCAAACAAACGTCCAACTTAACATGCACATACCCCTAATTACTTATTATTAAGCATTGCAAAGACAATGTAACGTTACGGTTTAGATCCCTGCTCTGTTCCAAGGCAGGAACACCAAATTCTTACAGCAGTCAGAACTGGGTATGTGATGCTAAGAGCCTTTTTTACCCCTAAAATGTTAACATATTACATGTTAACATATTCTGACAGAGAGATTACTCCAAGCATTGTCTCTCATCCACAAGTAATCATAATCTGTGCCAGGCTCTAAGGACAGCTGTGTGCAAGATCACGTCTACTAACAGCTGCTAAACTCAGTACCACATCTGGGAACTTTGAAAGACTTCTTAGATCCATTTCTCAGAAAAGAGATAATGAATCTCAAAGTAGATAAAAGCATTCTTAACCATGAAATACAGCAACAATCTCTCCATAGTTATTAACATGCTATCATTAGATAAATCTGCAATACATGGTGAATTTAAATTTTCTTGTACTTTAAGAGCCATACACTGTCTTCAAGACATGTAAGTAACACCTTAAATAAAAAGAATAAATGCAGAGGAATTGAGGGCAAAACATGAGTTAATGAAGCCACCTTTTTCAGAAAAAAAGTTAAGTTTGATATTAGATCAAATACAAATGTGAATTACATAATTCACTGGTTAGTAGGAATAATATTAAGTTGAAGATCATAAAGAAGTTACTTCACAAAAAATACAACTACTAAGTAGTTTTGTACCTGTGACCCTCTACATAATTTTCTTCAGAATATGTTTAGCTTGGTTAGTTATTCAAATGATAAATGGTATCTTAGTGAAAGCAGTACAGAAAATAATCTACATTTTAATCGCACTGAAAACAAATAATGGTGTGATAAGTACGAGACGTGTCCACTAGACGTGCAGTTACCACATGCAGAAATGTTAGTGCAATGCAATACTCTTTACAAGAACATTACAGAAAAAACCCAAATAAAAGTTAAAAAAAAGCCACCCAGCAAAACCAATCCCCCATCCTTCTAACAAATACCACAGCTGCATGCAATAAACAAATAGATGTTATCTTTTCAGAAGTACACCATTTATCAAGAACTACGTGCCTTCTGCAAGAGGCACATGCTTCTGTTTTGCCTTATGATCCGTAGGGCATGTTGTAGTTGGACTAACATTTTGACATTTCAGACAAATGTGTTAAGTCAGATTTTAAAATTCACTATTATCCAAGTGAATTTCAATGCTCCGTCAACCTTTAAAAAAATATTAAATGTGAATAAATTTACCTGTCATACTTAAGGCCATTTTCTTTCACCTACAGCTATCAAAGATAAATGTCTTTAAGCAGGAGTTCTTACACCTTCTTTAAATATAAAATAAAAGAAAATCATGATCTAAGTAACTTTAAAATCAACGTTTTGGAAATAGGGAGTAGGAAACATACTGTAGCTAATGGACTTTGAAATGCAACCAAGAAACAGGTTGTAACCAAGACTTTTAGACCTCTGAAGTAACAGTATCAAGTTTACTACTCAAAAATTCCAGGGGATTGACATGTTCCCCTGAACTCTATGCAGGTACCCTTAGAAAAAAAAATTAATTTTTGTACCTGTGGCTACCAAAACCAGCAGAAAATACAAGTCAAGTATCTGGCAAGCATTAACATTAAATGGAGTTTATACCATTAACAACTTCAAGACATTTATACAGCTATTCTACAGAAAAAATAAAATACAGCTTTCCAAAAGTCTCAAGATCCTGGACTAAAGATGTAAAGTCATTATTCTATTCTGGTGTGCTCAGCAAAATAAGTAACTATTTTCAAACATTCTTATTTATGAAAGCACACTTACATCCCAACAGCAACTGTGTACCATAGAAGCTCAACATCTATGAGTGGTGCAGGATGTTAATAGCACACAAATTCAACATAAGACTGACATTTAGATATAGCAGCATTGCTCCTGTACAAATTATAGTATCTTCCATTTCTTCTGCACAGCAAGACAAACTCTTGTAACTTCCTGCTGCTCTATAAGAGCACGAGACACTCAGAAACATACTTCTAAGTGCTATAAAGTATGTTCATGAGCAACATACTTCCTCAGCAATTAACAAACAGGAGGCAACACTCTCAAGAGAATATCAAGTGTTGTGCAGCTAAAGAAGGAAACAAATCTAATACCATCAAGGAGATAAGAGTTTTTCAGATGCACTGATACTTGTTAGAAACTGCTAGTCTGACACTGCATTTGTTTGGAAAGGTTACTATTCCCAAAATATCAGAGCTTGTCTACCTGCCAATGAGTAAAGTGCCATCAGATACTGCATACAAAAATCAAACACAGTTTATAACCTGTACAAGACTTTTTTCTACATTCTACTAAAATACTCGGAGAGGAACTAAAAATTAACTTTTTACCTTGATTAAAGATGTGACCACAATTGCTCCAGCATTCACCATAGGGTTATGAGGCTTGTCTGTGAAATAAAGTTTTCAATTACAAATATATTCCAAGACATGTTTGTCACACAAAACGAGCCAAGTGCCTAAGCGAAAAATTATTCTAGATTTATGTATGACTTAAAAGCTACTATTACAGAATAGCTATTATATAATCCTAAATCTTTAAAAGATACTGTAATCTAACACTATACACAATATTTTATAATTCTGAGCACAGTATTTTACAGCTGAGAACACACTCAGCCTTACGCTACTTAACAATCCAGTAAATTATTTGGTTTGGTATCATTTCTTTTCCTGAAAATTACGAATCTTCTTCAGTGTTCCAGTATTTGATCAAAGCAACACTTAAAAGTAGGAGCAATCCCACGACTTTCCAATTTTTCCCCCAAGTTACCAAGTCTCAGTGATTTTAAGTGTTTAAACAGGTCCTTTAAAAAAAAATTAAAAATCCAGTTCTTAAATTTCCTTATTGCTGTACATGAATACAAAATCCTGATTCTTTTTAAGAACCAGAGGTTTCTACTGGCAGCTTCTGAAATGCAAATATCAATTTACTCATCCTCACTAGAATTTAACTTACTTCATAGCTGACTTGCACATACCTGCTACACTTACATCTTCCTTTTTCCCACTGATCTCCATATTAACAGTATCTTTGCATTCTCAAGTCTTTCTTGGCTGCTGAATGAATCAACTTTTTTATCTTCTTTTTCTAAAAAACTTCTCCTATCAACCATCTTACTTTTCCCAAATAATCTACCTTCCACAAATTACTCTTTTCTTTTTTAACTAACATTTTTGCTGTGCCTTTTAACTAGGATCTTGACTTCTGACCATTCTGGTGTCTGAAAACCTCAAACAATTCTCAATACATTAATACACGACAAGTTTGAATTCTTCATTTGCTGTTCCTTTACCTCCAAATTTGAAAAAATACTAATTTAAAACCAACACAAAAAGTGTTCAATACTTTTATGTATTATATACAGACATGGGCTCTAAAAGAAACTTGAGATGATTGGGGGATTGGGGTTTTAGAGATGAGTCTGATATTTGCAGCAAACACATTTTCCCATGAAAATTACACTGGGCATGGTCAATGGCACTTAGCCATCTATGAGTATCAGTTAATCTTCAAAAACTAATCAAGTTTTATTAGTATTTTTCAGAAAGTCAATATTAAAAGGAACTTTTAAATAAATCAAACTATTCTATTAATGGAAAAATAAGGCCAATACCTTCCAAAAAAGTGAAGCTCCTCTAAAATACAAACTTGTTGTCTAGATACTATTTTAAAGTTGTTATTACCATTCCTTCTCTCTCTGAAAGAGACTCACAAATTGTTCTGGTTTCATTTGATTGTACTTAAGATCCACACATATCAAATATCGTGTTGTTATCTACTAATGCAAGCAACGAGGGTCAAATGTATTTGACTTTCAATTAAAACCAGATCCTGGATAAGAAAATATAGCATTTCCATAGCTCTTTAGGGACCACAAACCTGAATACAAGTCAAATAACTACTCACAGCATCACAGCCTGCGGGTCAGAAGGGACATCTGGAGGTCATCTCCTCCACCCTCCCACTCAGTGCAAGGCTATTGCCAAGGTTCCATTAACTGAGTCTTGAAAACCTCCAAATGTGGCAAATTCTCTGCCTCTCCAGCAATCCTGTTCATCCTAGAGGACAAATTTACCCTAATATCCAGTCTGCAAGCCACAGCATGGGGCCACTGGCCCTTGTTGTACCAGCTGCCACTACCAAGAAGAGTTACAGAGCTCTTCACGCTGGCAATTGCTCAAGTATTTGAAGAGGCTTCCAGGGGAGCGCCCAGACTCCCCCTTCCAACAGCTCCTTGGGAGTTACATGCGTCCTGGATTGCACAGCACCCTGGCAGCCCTTTGCCGGAGCCCTCCCCAGTTTTTCATGGTTCTCCTTGAGCTGGGGATCCCAGCTCTGGACACACAATCCAGGACAACACTGCTCTCAAGCTTCATCAGAACACGCTGTCACCCTCATTTCTCACTCTAGCTATGCCTCTCTTCTTCACAGCTTCCTCTCACCAACATCAGGTATCACTTCAGTCCATAAACACGCTCATGACTTTATCATACGCAGCCCATGCTAAAATTATTTTTATAAATATTTTGCTCGATTCTTCTGTGCATCTCTATAGTTTCAATCTGCCACACAGTATGAAGAAAAAACACAACCAGATTCCATATCACATGTATGTTTGAATTAAAAGGATGTGCAATGTTTATTTAGCATTCAGCAACTGAAAAGCTTGTCAGTGTGGTATGTCCACACAGGATACACCCTCAGAAATGCTATCGTTTCTTATTTTTTTGGAGATGTCACCACTTAGCTTTAAAGTCAAGGCATTCTTGGTTACATACTCCTCTACTCTGAAGATTCCTGTCTCCCACTGCTCAACATCTCAAGCTACCTGTACTTGTTCTGGCCACTTTACAACTAACACATCTCCACGTGCTGCCTGCACATGACGAAGGGAAGAACCTTCTGATAAAACAAAACACGGACTTTCTTGAGTGTACTTCTGAAATGCAGTTGTGTGTTGTTCCCCCCATGATAAGTCGGCAAGAACATCACTGTGGGAGCCTTACCAGCTAAGGGGACGTACAGCAGCCCCCCTCACCACACACTAATACCACTGTCCTTTGAGGGCCCTTCTAACTGCTGCCAACTCCAGCAGGCCACAGCGCTGAGCAGGACACCTGCCATTAACCCACTGCTGCCTCTTCTAAGCACAACAAACCCTGCCAGGGTATCCAGGTCCCAGGTAAGCAGGTTTCACCATTATCTGCATAGCTCCAAGGAATACCCACAAACACTTCTCATACGCAGGAGTCTGTAATAGACAGAAAACACTCTATCTAGCCAAAACAGCTACAAGCTTCCTAGAGGTGGTCCATGCCCCAAGCCTGTCAGTGTTTAAGAGGCATTTGGACAATGCCCTTAACAGATGATTGTAGATCCCTTCCAAGAGAAATACTCCATTCTACAGTGAAGAACCTCTCCCCAAACTTAAGCTGTACTGGCCTTTTTTAAGGGCTAGGATGCCTAAATAAAAACTTACATTCTGAAAGATTTCTGCAGATTTCAAAGAAGAGATGTCTTCCATTCCCAGGTAATTTTTCGCCTCTGGGGGATGGATAGGTTCTGACACTACATTAATTTTTAAAGAAATTCATACACAGGTCTAGTTCTAAATCAGCAGTCACTACTGATCTACCTCACAGTGGGTGCCATCAGCAAAGGGATTCCATCCTGTACAACAACTAATCATGAAGACTGATACTGTAATTGCAAGTTTGCCAAAGAGGTGAATAAATTAATCCCTTAATCCTTAGAAAGAGGTATCAAACTGTGCAAACCTAACTGACATGCATTACCAGAACTAAACACACACACTCTCTATAATCAAATAATAAAGGCAGTGATCTGCTCAGATTGATAAAAAAATAAAATCTTTTTCACAGCTTCCCTGCAAGTCATGTGTATTGCTGTATCATGTATCATCTCATTATACTTCCAAGTAAGTTCATGTTTTTATCCTTAATGAAATATAAGCAAAATAAACAATTTCCTGGCAATCCCCCATTCAATTACAATGCAAGTTTTATTACTGGACTAAGTTCCACAAATGATTATACCACTGGACTCATTCTACAAATAATTATCACCAAAAGGAGGTTGTATGCATGGATAAGAGATACTAATTGTTCATATATACGGGTATTGTCAGACTTGTTGCATCATGAACTCAATAGACAGGAAAAAGCCTGTAGCTGCTTAATGACCATAGCCAGGAAAATTATTCCTGATAATGCCTGTTTCAGACACATTTTACTATGTAAAATTCCTGATCTACTTCAATCAACTGGAATAATCTTTTTTAAATTAGCACGGAGATTGTTTTATTCCTCCAGAAATCTGAATTGGATTGGGCAATATATTCCCTTTGATAAAATAAACTTTAAAATTGAATATTCATAAGACTGCAGAAGTTTCCAAATTTCCATTGCACAGCACAGATCACACTCAAAACATAGCAACAGCTTTTTGTTGTAAGTTGGCATTTTTAGCTATAATTTAAAATTCTCTTAAAATATTCTTCATTCTTTCCAGCTTGAATCTCAATACTAGTAAACAATGAAATGCAAGAACATCCTGTTTTAGGAATCTTCCACATAGTAAGTATAGAAAAAATTGCTTTAGATGCATGTCTAAACAGTTTTCAAACACCTGTGTATCACTTCATAAAATCTGGATTATGAACATGAAATTCAACTACATCTGAATATTTAGAAACTAAATAGATTAAATATCTTTTTTTTTTTTAAATTTTCAAATCTGGCCTTCAAAGTATTTACGGATGTTCAAACTGACAAATACTCTGGATATCTAAAGTTCATACAGTGGTTTAAATCTACAAGCAAAGTGTAATCCTTTCTTCCCTCCTCTTCCTTCACTTGGAGAAACTCAACCTCTCTTTCTCTCACTACAACTGAAATGTTCCTATTAGACTCTTACTTTCTGTTTTAGTTCTTTTTTTAAGGACTGTATAAGAGGCCATCCAGATCAGTTCCAGCTGAGGTCAGTTCCTTTTTTTCTCATGTCTATCAGCCACAGAAGCACATATTTAAAAATTAAATATTCTATCATGTGAATTAGCCTTCTCTATTAATTTCACGTTCCTTGGTCAAAATTTCAATAGTCCAAATTCTCTTATGCGTAACATAATGTCCATAATAAACACTCTTGCCTTATAAACACTCTTAAAGTATAACAGTAATGTAAAAGACCACAGCCCACCAATTCTTCTCCAACAGTTCAATTTTAAAAGTAGCAATAAAAAGAAGAAAATAATTACTATACTTAGTCTTGTTATTAATAAGAGAAAATACAGAACATCTATATTAGTTCAAAGGAATTAAGGAGCAATTTTCAGCACCATCAAAGCTTTTATTATAGTAAAGCTTTTGTAGGATATGAAAGACAAGCTGTCTTCACACTGTTACAACACTGTATTTAGAAAAACTAGGAAAGCAAAAACAAGACAGCAAAACTTGACAAAATGCTTAATCCCTCTTGGCAATATATTCATGTTGGTATTTCATCACCATTTGCTAACATAATAAAACAGAGAAAATAAATTGTCAAGATATATTCTACTTTTAGGTATGAAAAGATGATTTTAAGATATAAATAAATTAAATAATTTTATATAATCATTTGCACATATTTATAAACATAATAAACATAATTAGGTATCATTAATATATTAACAATATAGATATTTAAGTCAGAATTCACTACAGTCCTTGACAAAAAATGTCATCCAAGCCTTATGCTGGTAATTAAATATTAATCGCAATACCATGGCAACAGAAACATTGTCTGTTCTTTTACTCAGACAGATCCACTAGAAGAAACATTTGTGTTTCAGAGATAACATCCAGTATTTCCTCTAAGGCTACATGAGTCATCTTTCTCAGATTTTTGCCATAAAGTTTTTTAAAATAAAATTTCCATGCTTGAGAATTAGTATAACATGAAAAAGAAATAATCTAGGTAAATGCTGTATGAGAAATTCTTGCTAAAATACTCCTGCCACAGAGAAAAAAATAAAAACATTGTTTTGAATCAGTAGCCAAATTCCATTTAGAAAAATCTGTGGGAAGATTTTGCCTTCTGGAAACTAGTCAGTGATGGCCTTTGGCAGCAGCACCTGCTTCTCAGAAGGCTGAGAAGTGATATGTTCTTTAAAATCAATTTAACATCTTTGATTCTTTCACCATCATTTTACAGAAGCCATGATTAAGGAACACTTGCTATCAACTCAACTAAATAAACTTCGAATACCTGCTTTGTTAAAATTCTTTGCGTTTTCCTACAGCTCAATAACTAGCAAATAGAATAGAAGCAATAAAACATGTTTTATCAGCATTCTAAATTAGGCAAAAGTGACTAACAAAGACTAAGTCTACTTTACTGATGGCAAAATATTCTGGGACACTGCCTAGTAATAAGACTTAAGAGGATACAGTAAAATGACAAAACTGTGTAGGCTTGCCTCATAATTTTCTAAAGATGAGTATTTGCATTATTAAGTGTAATGTATCTCTTACCATCTTCATTCAGGAACAATTTGTTGAATCTTAATCCACTAGGCTCTTTACCAACATATCTGTGCACATACTCTGTGCCAAGATCATTGACAGCAATCGCGTATTTCAAAGGCTTTACGCAGGACTGAAGACAAAATGGAACTTTGGTATCACCCACAGAATGCCTGGGAAAAACACAGATAAATAGGCTTGAAATTTCCTGTTTGTCAGCTGTGGCAGAAGAGTTTTAAATGCTTCATCTATCCTTCAACATACAAGGACGATTAACAAAAAAGTCCCAAAAAGCAAAAGCATATTATTACTAAGTCTCATTTTAAAGAACATAACAATGAGATTTAGAGGTTTTAGCAACTGACTCCATAAGCCAAGCATAACAACGTCAGTTGCTGACTACTGCAGAGGTAACAAAATGAAAACAGGTTCAGAAATAGGTTTGTACCAGAGCAAAAAAATCACCTCAAACTTCTAGTCTTACCCTTATCCTACTCAATTGCAAACCACATACTCAACAGGGTGCAGCTGACCCAAACAGAGCCATTATACTTATTCATGTCTGTATAAACACAGATGAGATAGAGTTTGGTTTTGCAATTTGAGAACAATAATCAAATAGCTGTATTTACATTCCCTTTGATAATGGCAGAGATATTTTATAACACTTATGACATGCTATCTTTTGGAAAGTTTACTTTCAGCATCTATGTCAGACTGCACCAAAGAGTGACTCATGCAAGCAGCATATGCCACATCTAGAGCAAAAGGCTTGAAGCAGCCACTTGTCTGATGGCAAAATCGGGAGCGTATTTGCTTCTTTTCTTTGCAGAAAACACAAGCAAGCTTCAGTGAAAATCACAATACCATTTTGGCATTATAAAAGCTAACATTACACAACGTTAAACATTACAAAAATTAACATTATAAAAACTTTCATTAGCACATAATATCCAAAACAAAGCAAAATGCCAATTTAAAGTATAAGGTTTTTTGCTATTAATAGATTATAACTCAGACACTTAAACATGGAGATGAAAAAAATACTTCAGCTCACTTGTACAGCTCCTCCCCTGAGATTACAGAGCATATGGCTAATTAGAAGCAAACATACAGATCTCAACAGATCATGGCAAAATGAACTCCAAGCCATAGTCACCAGAAGCAAGTCTGATGCTCTCAGGAATGCCCCGTTCACAAACCCAACACCTAAAAATTGCAGTTTCCAGAACCTGCAGTAGGACCACACCAAACCGCAGGTCAGCAGAGCTGATGGGCATCTTGCACTGTGTACTGACAAAGGTAGACAGAGCTCATGTTACTTCTCAGCTTGATGGTGCGAGGTATCCCTTTACATCTAGGCTCCTGTCTCTGCTACTCTGAGTTACCAATACTGAGAAAAATAAAATCACTCTGACTGTATCTAAGACCTACATACACCCTTACAGGGGAAAGCTTGATAAACCTGAAAAGCAAAATTGTATTCAGCTCTGTCCAGCTTCCACATCTTCATTTTCTTTTTAAAGAACATGAATCTGCATTTTTTCAGTGACACACAGATTATATAACAATGCAACAGTGAAAACATTAAAATGCAGAGAAGGAACTAACACTTTGTACATTGTGACCTACACAGAAAGTTATATAGCTTGATGCACAACTACTATTAGACAAAGCTTTTCAACTTTCAAAGATTAATACTACAGAAACATTGCCTCAATCTGTCCTTCAACTGTTCCAAGAACAAAACCTAAAAGTTACAATATACCTTTGTCCATCAACGGTGCAAAGTGACACTCCCCACAAATCGGGGCTGAACTTGGCCAGTTGTGGAATATAGTCAGCAACCTATCAAAGCGTGAAATAAAGAGAGACACATTACAATATCCAAAATACTTAACTCTGCGTTAATCAAAATAAATGTCAATGGAAAGAATACACAAGGTAGAACTGAGTCATTCTAATAATAATCACCTGGTATATCTAAAACTTCATTAGAAATTATTACATTCACTAGATCATTATCAAATAAAACATTTTTTCAAAGTAAAATTTTCAGCACATTCAGAGAGGTATCTGTGTTCTGTATTACAGCATATTCAGCATTTTCAAATCATGAAAAATTTTTAGCTTGTAACACAGTCTGGGATTTTTTTAGCTAATTTATTGAAAATAAGCACCAGAATAAATTTTATTTAATAACCAAGGTACAGTATCAACAATTACTTCTGTCACATAATCCAGCCAGATGTGTAGAGCTGCAAAATTTTTCTATAGACTAAGTGTAGTCTGACAAACTATATAGCAGTTTTATAAGAAAGAATAATGCTATTTTCAGATTCCAACATCAAAATGCTACAAGATTCTTAGAGGCTGTGAACTGCATTTCTAACACAGTTTACAAGTTGCAGGCATAACTGAACTTCCAAAACTCTTTCATTAAGTTATCAGATTAATTTTGCTAAAAACGTCAAGAAAAATCTGTCTACTTAACAAATGACACATTTGGTTAATACTGAAAATCTACAGAAGTTTGAAGTTGAATTTACAAAAAGGTTACCTTTCCTCCAGATTGTTTTTTAGCACTTTCATATAGCTCATCAATATGGGAAGTAAACGACATAAAATCTGGAATGACAAACTTCCTTCTGAAAGCTTGAGTAAGCAACACAATATTACTTTGTACACACCTGCAAAAAGTTAAAAAAGTTTATTAGTACTTTGACAATGTACTGTCAAAAAGCCTGCTTAAGTAGCAACTACATGTTATTTAATTAGGACCTTCAGTCCCTTGAAGCTACATGCCTACGAGAACAAGGCTTTATTACTTTTCCAATTTGCCACTCTGTTTTTTAAAATTAGTTATAATAGTTTTCTTGCATTCCTTTTTATTCCTTTCTACTTAAAGCTCTCTTTTTGAAGTTTCAACTGTGAAGCTGTACTGCAAGGTATTATCAATCTGCCTTCAAGTAGCACCTCAGCTTGCGAAAGGGATCTAAAGTACCCAATTCTTAGGATCAAGCCATCAGAAGTTCATCTAACTCAGTCCTTGTCCAAAAAAAGTGCTAATTTCAGAGTTAGATCAGACTTGGGAGGTTCAGGGTTGCCTTCTCTCACTTCACTCTTTCACCATGAACTGAGGGGAGAACGCTGCCAACAGACCAAACTGGAATGTGATTCCACTCTAGTAAGAAAAAAAGCCCTGTGGAAAAACTTGATAACATCTTCTGAACTAAGCAAAAGTTCACCGTGAGCAGTACCGCAAGTTTCTTGTTTCAAACCACCAACACGTAAAGAATCTCTGTTGCCTTTTAGCCCAGAACAGTTACACTATCGGCCACACCCTCTGAACATCAGCCCATCTGGGTCAGTTAAAAAATCGATGAGGTAAAAAGGAAAAGACTTATCTAGGGCAAACAGGAGGAAGGACGAAAACACAAACTGAGACATGCTGAAAGTGGTGTGTCTGTGGGTGAGGGGGGAGAGCACGAGCAGGGTGAGAATTGGGAGCCATTATCAAGTCAGTTGAAATATGACCTGATAAAGGGTATTAACAGCCCTATCCCAGTGCAAGGAAGACAAAGGGAGGTTTAACACCAAACAAACAGTAAGCCCCCTTATACCACGCCTTCCGGCAGTGTTGACAAAAGCAGACACATACTATTAATGCAGGCAAATGGAAAGCTAAGAACATCTAGGCACGTGCTACAAAGAAGAACATACCTTCCAATTAAGCCTTATTCAGAAAAAAAAAAATTTTAGTGAAATGTTTTCACTTAGAACAGGTATTTCAATAATCCTACTATTAAAAGTCATCATCAGTTCAAAACGAAGGTGCATGAAGACCCGTGAAGAGACAGAAGTATCCTCCCTTTGAATCCCCCTCTCTGTTTCTAAGCCTTTAAACTCCTTCGTACTCAGACGAGTTTATCTTAAATTCAACTGGTATCCATGCCAAATGCTGATAGGCACTGCTCTCCGAAAGTGAAAGAGAAATTGTAAAGGTTCCGATGTACACAGCCACCTTAGAAACTGCTGTCTGTAATATGCTGCTTTCTTAGCCTATGTTAAAACCGCAGTTGAGTTGGTTTTGTTGCAATCTGTCATATTTTTTTCTGTATCTTGTAAAAAATTCTGTTTGCTTTTGTTCCCAGCAGCTTCCAATTAGTCACCTACTCCAGGTGCAAAACCCCTTTTCAAAAGTAATTAATAACACTGATGGCAGCTATGTGTGCAGAAGGAGTAACAACATAACACGCACTAGGTTCAAACTTCAGATGCACTTCTACATTGTCTGTACCACCTGGACAGCATTAAGCACTCTTATAAGAAAAAAAAAGAATCTGAAGTTCACCCAAACCTATTAGAACAATTCAATACAAAGTCTGGAAAACAAGAAGACAATATGCACCAAAATACAGTCCTCTTAAGATCACATTATGTTTCTGAAACAGGAAGGACATTCATACACTTAAAATTTACACCAAGTCTACAATGCTCACTTCAGCAGTTCAATCATTTTAATGTAGGGATTGAAACTCACTACAGAAATGGCTATGCTGGTGAAGGACATTACTATTGTTAACAACTTTCCCCAGACTCTGCCAAGGTCACTGTCTGGGTATTTATCCTATTACTTCTCAGCCCAAGCAAATCACATGAATTCACAGACTAAATTAAATACTGAGGTTCAAGTAATCTAGATGAGTATTGAAAAAAATTAGTGCATGGACAAAATAACAGAGGTCTTAGGTCTCCCTTTAACAGGACAGTAATGTTTTCAGTCAGCCGGGACATGAGCCACAACAGCCTCCAGAATTCTGCAGCCGACATCTCCCCACTGAAGTATTTAACTAATTATATTCCAGGTAATCCTCCGGAGATCGCCGGCCTCAGGCTCCAAAGAAGCGGAGCACTAGGAGAAGATCACAGGGAGGAATTTGAGTAAATAAATATATTGATAAATAAAAACCTTACTATGGTCAAAGCCTGTGAACAATTTGGCCCTTATCTCTCATTAGTTTAGTGGTGTTCAGGATAGGTACAGTAAAACTTCCTACTTTGTAAAGTTTGTCAAAAGGGAAGAATGTAATCTCACCCTAAAAAAAAAAACGAAGAACTGTCTTGCCAAATCCCAATCCAAGAATTTCTTGCCCCACTTTAAAAAATGTCTTTTCAAACTATAAATTTTTCCAGATACCTTTTGGTTAGGAAGAGTAGGCTGCAAGTCTTATGATCCATATTAACTGTCAGTGACTTGTATAACCAAGTTCGAAAGCAACAGTTTGAGGGTTTTTGGAAAACGCATCTTTGTTCTCTAGCATAAAGCTAGGATCACTTTGTTTCCTTTATCACCTTGTTAGGTTTATCCATTACTTTTCAAGTTCTGACTCAGATTGCTGATTACTGCTTCCCTACACAAAGTAGATCTGGCTAAAAACGCAGTCTGAATTACCAATTCCAAAGAGCTGTTCAGCTATGTATAGATATACCTTTTTCCTGTTTAAAAAGCTACAGGTTAAGCATTACAAAAAAGGCATGTGAAATTCCATTACTAGGTCTGTAGAAGTGTTCAACGCATTTAAACATTTTAGGAAAAAAAGCAACATTATATTGACAAACTAGATATTAATATTCTAACATGGTGGAAATCCTCTACATCTTCTGTCAAAAGATTGCTCAAACCTAATTGCTCAAATAGGATGAAAACATTTATTAATACCTGGGTTAAGCTTGCCTAAAATTAAAAAATTTTCATCAGGATTTGCTATATTGAGAGAGCAGCACAGTCACTCAGCAGCAAATAGCAAACCCCATCTGAGACCCAGCAACAGATCGTCAGGTTGATGCTCAGTAGGTAACACACCCAGACTGGTGCTTCTTACCCACACATCAAAGACATGGCTAGCAAGACCACAGTTCTGGGTCAATAAAGCAGGAAAGACAGCACCTTGTGAAAAAGGCTAATCCTACAAAGCCAAGCAAGCTATTCTGAAAAAAAAACCCAGGGTTTAAACTTACGAGTTATAACTGTTACGCAGCAGCTATCATTTCATTCAAATGTACACTATCATCAAATTAACTCAATTCTGATTGCCTTATGCCTTTCCTACCCCTCCTCCCCACTCTACCCCACTGACAAAAATATTGTTATTTAAGAAACAGGGCTTTCTGCAAGTCGTATATTTTTCTGTTAGGAACATGCTACGCATTTAAGGAAAAGCTAAGAGGGGTAGGAGGATTTCTTACAAATACTATCAGAAATTTTTCTACAAACTAGCTACAATGCCATAGAAACACGTAAAAACACAGGGCATGTCAAAATGTGCACACTTTGTAAGGAAAATTAGCGTGCACAGTCTTCCGTATTTAAGTTGCCCAAGTTTCATCTAACAATAGGTAGTACTACTACATTAAGTAGTACCAAAAAAAAAAAAAAGATGAAAGAAAAGAAAAAAATTCACAAAGCAAGTTAACCAGCATGTTGCGCTGCTTCCAGTAGCAGCCTGGTCTCACCCTGCAAAGACCACGATATGTTATACAAATGCAACGTGAACAGCTAACTCATGAACTTATCAGCACTCTCTCCAAAACGTGCACCCCAGAAACCTTCAACTCAAGAAATTCTGCAGGTGAAAGATTAAAACTCCGTGTTGTTCTGCCTGTAACATGGAGATTCTTTCTGATGTGGAAAGTTAAAAAGCTAAAAAACTTCAAAATAATGACATTTTAGTCAATTGGAGCCTAATGTTCAGAACCACTAAAAAGGCATACAGAAACAGACAATACAGGCACATGAGCTGGTGTATCTTACAGGTAATTTCTACTGGACTTGATTGATTTAGTCAAGCTTATGCTACAACTACTCCAGATCACTTAACCTGGATACTTTATTCGATCTGGCAGCTTTGGATTCAAATTAAAGAGGAACACTGACTTTTATGTTTAGGGAACCGAAGCTTCCAAGTCCCAAGGTAAATACAGCTGAGTAGATACATTATTATATTTCACGCCTTAAACACTTGTAGAAGAAAATACAGGGACCCTGTGCAAGTCTCTTCACAACAAATGCAGTGTCCCTACAAGGAACAGGTAACTGAAGGTCGGGCATTTTTAATTTACAAAAACGGTTGCAAAGGAATCTTCTGCTGCCGCAAAGAAAAACTTGCTATGTCAAATAAGATTCACCTCTCCACCTCTGTACAACCTTTATGTTCAAAACTCTTCCTACACAAGAAGCAACCATGTAAGCTTTCCAAAAATTGTTACAGTAACGACTACTCTCCTCACACAGAGGATCAAATCCCAGAGATGTGACATAGAACATAAAATAATCCTGCTAATTAGCAATCACTTGTCCTTTTCCAAAGGTAGAGCCCTTGCTTAAAACATAATTCAGAGTTTACTGTGACAAATAAGCCTTTTAGTATAAATGTATAATAGCAAATGCATTTCCTTTCCAATCCATCCATACATCCAGGAAGGTTTCTGAATCTAACAATTTAGAGTTTTTACTCTGCTGACAATAAAAAAAGTGAAGACTTGATCTTGAACTTAACACAAGGGTAAAGTTCCATGCTGGCTTTACAAAGTATCTCACATCTGCTTAAGGAGTTGGCTGGTTTGTTATTTTGTCACACACACAGACATTCACTTTTTCTCAATCTATTTCCAAAAATGTTTGTATATATTTTAATATATATATATACTTTATGTTTATGTATTTATACTTACATAAACTATGTAAATACATAGTATAGCATAAGCATATACTGTATATATTTTATATACCTATGTGTATATAAGATATACATTTTATATATATACACATAAAATATTGTATATGCAAATAAGTTTTAGGTATTATGATTTACCCTGTAAATGGAATAAAAATGCAGACGGAAAAATAGTCTAAAAACTTCATTTCAAAATTTAAGAGCCTTTAAATTTCCAATCTTTTGGCACACAAAAGCTGTAAGGACAGGAGCAAAGGAGTGTGCTTGAAATGTGCAGCAGACAACCTGAACGGTGCTTATACTATTCAGCTGACTACAGACTTTGCTAAAAAAAAAACAACTAAAAGCATCACTAAAATACAGCACACACATCTTTTCCAAAACAGCCCACAGGAATGTCTGCAATCCTAACCCCTCTCATTTCCACATATCTTGAAACTTAACTTCACTGTTTTCCACACGCTCACTTTTAGAATTACATACATGCTCTGAACATCTCGCCACAGAGAAGCAGCATCCCAAACTTCAGATTAAAAACTGACAATGCAGTGAGAGAGCAGTTTTTTGTAATCACACTAAACACCTCAGGACGCCTCAATTAATTTGTTTGGCACCTAAGACTTGCAGTATGGGGTGCAAACATGCAAACAACACTGACACATAAACTCTTGTGGAGATCACACAGCCTGTCTGCTGCATGAGATCTGAGAACAAACTTATCAAAACAGCATCAGGAGTGTACATTTGACTCCCTTTCTAATCAATTTATATACCTTACGTCTCTCCTTAAGACAGCACTCAGTAACACACAGCATTCATTCAGAATTATAGTTACATAATCGACAGAAAGTTTACTTTTTAAAAAGGTCTTTGTCCAGCATAACACCATCTGAAGTTGTCTGAAGAGTCAGTCTTAGCATATCCATGCACTCTTTCAATCGAGGATCAGATGTACGTAATCCTGTAGATTTGAGTGCCTATTACAATAAAAAAATAATTACTAAGTGAAAAGATATGCTATTACAGTCAAGTTATCTACTGCTCAGCGTTTATCACTATAAGAGATCTGCCACTGCATGATCAACAAAGACATTTTGACACTTTATTGATTCTTCAGCAATTTCCTTTGGCCATTTTGGCTGCATTTTATGTCAAAGCATTAATGTTATTTGAAATCCAGTGGTCCAACTACATTTTATACAAGCACAAATACTACTGAGCCATGCCAGAGGCACAGATGCTTTCAAGCATACTCTTTTGCACATCAAAGAAGTGAATAATAACATTAATATACTCATTCTCTTACTTAAATATAGAAACAGCACTGGGGAGGGAAACAGTAGTTACATTCCTTCCCGAAACTAAACATGTACAACAGAAATCCTTTGCTTTTCATTCTTGCATTTAGACTGTTAAAATAACCTTGCAGTAGACAGCTTTTATACAGCACTCTGGAACAGCAAACTTACAGTTATGAATTTATGAACTGGTATTTTTTCTTGTCCTTCTGCAATAGTATAGAAAAGTAGATCTTCTAAGCTGGGAAGGAGACCTTGTTTCATTTTACTGGAAAACAGAGAAAAAAAAGCATAGATTATTTTAGTGCCTATTTTTATTTATACATATTTTTGCATTATTCTCAGGGAAACACATTTTCACCACCAATATAACTACTACCACTAATTCAAAAGAACATTTTCATTAGCGAACACAAAGCTCAGATAGACCTTAAGTAGAAAAAAAATTGTAATATTACCAGCAGCACACACAGATTTTACAGTAGCAAACATTCTTCAGTCGTATTTTTACTGTCACACATTTACTGCTAAGATTATATTTAGATTTTTCTGGGAGCAGATTAATCACATATCCCTCTTCTTAATGTTACCAAGGATAGGTATGCTACTTGCAGAGGATAAATTATTTATAAGATTCCAAGATGTACACGCCTCATAATAAAGTTGTAGAGCACACTGACCCAATTGTTCTACAGGCAAGAGAAGGAGATGACAAATGTATAGTATTTTCTTCAAAACAATCCTGTTTTCAGGACTCCACGAAGGAGTCCTAAAGTCCTTCTCCTTCTAGAAGCTTATGTAAGGCCCATCAGTTACCGTGAAACGAGCAAAGCCATCTGCAGCTTAACAGAGCACCTGAAGCAGAAGGAGTGACTCTCATCATGCCTACTTAGCTAAGTAAACCCAGGGTAGATGCACCTTTAACAGTCACTGTGCTTATCAGTGTAAACACACCGGCTCTCCAAGGGTCCCAGGTGTGACCTATTTCACTCCCTAGACAGGCTTCCCCTATGCCTGCAGTTTGTTACCTGCATGTCCATTCTATGCGAAATCTGAAGGAAACCTACTAGGCTAAGCATTGAGACTCCTTCTAAGACAGAAAGCTGTAGTACTGACAGCTTTCCCTCAAAGCCTTTGGAAGTTTACAGATTTAACCTATAAAAAGGTTCGCCTTCCTTGGTATTCCAAAGCACCCTGCAACAGGCAGGAGCCCAAGTCTTTACACTTGCCCTGTAAGCAGTAGAATGCACACTTCCAGACTGCGAGGGGCACCGACAGCAAAGGCATTCTGATTCTTTGGTCCCCTGAAGTGCCCAGGTTTGTTTCCAGACAAAAAAGCCAATGTTCGACAAGGAAAAATACATAAAACCAAAAGAAAACAAATGTAGACATTAACTAAAATGCAGGTATGCAGTCTTACAGTCTTTTAGCCATTAATTTTAAAGGTCTATCTTATAATCTATTCGTATTGGCAATACTTTGTTACTATACAGTAATAGATAACCTATTGCCTGAAACTAGAATGCTCAGCGGCAATTTAGGTATTTTTATACATTTATGCAAGTGTGTACAAAAAGCAGGTCCAAATTCTAGTCACCGAAGTTTCCAAGAGATTAGTAATTCTTCGAATAACAGAACTCAGGGTTACAACTGCAAAAATAAAATGCTACAACTAAGCACAGACCCTAGATAGGCCAACACAATCTTACTGACTGACGTTTAATCCTCTCCTCTCCCAATACTTACACAAGTCAGATTTATGATTATTTTTAATAAAAATCTGATTATATCCAAATACCCTTTTAAATTTAAGACAACCTCTAGACTGCCCTTGCCTCCCTCCTTTCCTCATAACTAGCTGTGAAAACCAGTAGTAAAAAATACCACCTCTCATTTTCCAATTTAAAACACTGTATTTACATACTAAGAACAGAAGACAGCTTTGTAAGCCAACAGAACTTTCCTTGTCTTACAGTCTAGATTTTTTTTTTAAATTTAAATTATACTGGCTGACTAATGCACAGACAGGCTGGCAATTCAACCAAGACAAACTCTTGCAACTACCTCAAGCAAATTACTGAACAGCCCTTTTCCTAAAGAAAATTCAGGTCTTCCAGGCAGCATGCTTCGCTTTCAATCCTTTGGGGACACAGTACGTCCAACAGAACCAGAACTACCAACACAGCAACTAAAGCTTCACCCTGTGTCTGCATCCTAATTCTGCAGAGAAGGAATTTTAAAAGGAATGCAAAGTTACATCATCTACACCCCTACATCTTCATCGTTTACACAGAGCTTTTAACTGAGCTCCCCAAAGTGTCAAGATTTCACGTTTTAAGGAATGTGTCTGCTACACGAGTCATTCCTGGACTGCTAAAGTCTGGCAGAGGAAACTTTCCTATTTCACTCCGGCAAAACCAGCCAGCAAATGCACTGAGAAATTTTAACTGATAACTTACTTAATTACACATTTCTGAGCAATTACTCAGAATTTTACAGCTGTTCCAAGTACAGAATTTCTATCTGGAAAGGTGTAGAAAAATACTTCAGACATTTAACCAAGATTTTAGCTGCCTCTTCATAAGATTTTTATCTGTTAAAGAGATGTGCACCTTTCGCAGCAGCAAATCTCTCAACATGGTTTTCATATCTTTCACATCTGCTGTTGTTCAATACTGGGTCACTCAGCCTAATTAAACAATGGAGCTGCACAGACTACCAAAGCAAAGAGGATGACATTCAATACATTTACAGAAAATTGCTCCTTGTCAAATAGTCCATCTTTTGATAAAGTTTATCAGTTAAATAGGGGTGAAAAGGCTTGCTCTGCAGTTTATCAGATAAGTGATGTCAGTAACTAATGTTTGCTTAACCTAAAAGATGTGTTTTGGCACTGTGAGCACACTTAGCAAGATAATTCTGTTCCACACATGTAAGAAGCTGTTTTTCAGGTCAGGGAACTCGCAATTTTCACAGTCAAATTAAGTGGAAATTCCAGTCTACCTGATTTCAAGAATAATGACCTTTGATACTTATTTACCTTCTTTAAAAAAATAAATAAGCACCAGATTATTAAACAACTAGACTTCTTTGGTAGTATACTAATCTGTGGACCAGAACACTGGTGGACTGTTTTAAATACAAAGAAAAATGAACACAGGAATTCCAAGCAAAAGGACTTTGCAGTCCATATCATTCCTTCTTTCAGCTCTTCCTTTTGCATCAGTACAAAGCCTACACCAGATTCTGGGGAGGATTCCATTTTAACAAATGCTCAATTTCTAGGATAGAAACAAGATTAAGTTTCAAATGATGCAGAAGATTCCTACCTTGTATTTCAAGATAAAACTGACAAAATGCAGAATAGGATTTACAGGACAACAAATGATATAAAGATACGATATTGCTAATAATAGTTTCAGGCATTATTAACAAATATAACACCAATCATAAAAATGAGGTCACAATGACTGTCACAAACAATGGTCCCTCAGGGGTCTGTACTGGGACCAGTACTGTTTAATATCTTCATCAGTGACAGCGACAGTGGGATCGAACGAAGCCTCAGCAAGTTTGTCAATGACACCAAGCTGATGCAGGTGCAGGTGACAAGCCTGAGGGATGGGACACTATCCAGAGGGACCTGGACAAACTGAAGAAGCTTGTCCAGGTGTGAACCTCATGAAGCTCAGCAAGGTCAAGTGCAGGGTTCTACACCCATGGTAACTCCCAGAATCAACACAGGCTGGGAGAAGAATAGGTCAAGAGCAGCCCTGTCAAGAAGGACTTGTGGGTGCTGGTGGAGCGGCTGGACCTGACCCAGCCATGTGCACTCAGAGCCAAACGTGTCCTGGGCTGCATCCAGAGCAGTGGGGGCAGCAGGTCAAGGGAGGGGATTTTCCCCTTTACTCCGCTCTGGTAAGACCCCACCCAGAGTACTACATCCAGCTCTGGGGTCCTCAGCACAGGAATGACACTGGCCCGTTGGAGCAGGTCCAGAGGAAGCCACCAAGATGGTCAGAGGGATGAGCAGCTCCCCGCTAAGAGGTAAGGCTCAGGGAACTAGGGTTGTTCAGCCTGGAGAAGAGGAGGGTCCTAGGAGACCTCACTGCGGCCTTTCAGTACCTAAAGGGAGTCTGTAAGAAAGATGGAGACAGGCTTTTTAGCAAGGTCTGTTCCAACAGAACAAGGCATAAAGGTTTTCCACTAAAAGAGGACAGCTTTATACTGGATATAATGAAGAAATTTTATGGTGAGGGTGGGGAAATGCTGGAACAGGCTGACCAGAGAGGTGGTAGATGTCCCATCCCTGGAAATATGCAAGGTCAGATTGCATGAGGCTCTGAGCAGCCTGATCTATCAAAAAGGTCCCTGCTTATTGCAGAGGGGTTTGGACTAAGTGACCTTTAAACAGTCCCTTCCAATCCAAACTATTCTGGGATTCTACGAAAGCTGCAAGCCAGTCAGTAGCCCCTCTATCTAAAACAGGCACCTTGAAGAAGTTGTCACCATAATACAGATAAATATCTCCAACCAAGAGATACAAACTCTTGTCAAGTCACTAAGTAACTACTTTCTGTCCATTTGTGTAGTGAGAAGCTGGTCCTGTAACAGAGGTGGGTAACTACTTACCCAAGAACTTAAAAAGATTCGAGAGGAAACTACATATTTATGAACTTAGACCAAAGATAGACATGTTTAGTAGCTATCAAAGTGCTTATGGTAAAACAAAAAACTGTAGCTTCCAAACCGTGGTCTCTACAGAAGTTATGAGAGGTCTAATAAAAGTGCACTTCTGTTCCTTGCAAATCTGAGTATTGTATCCACACTCCACCAGAAGCATCAGCGAAATGAACCACTGCCTGGTTACTAGTTATTCCTCTGTAATCTGGCCTGGCTGCAAAAGCGAATTTCTTTTTAAAAGTATCTCCAGAATTCATCTCTGCCCTTAAAACAAGCACTGCCATTCCCTTGTCATTTAAAAAAAAAATTAATGAAACACTTCCTTTAACCGCTTTGTGATATTCTACATTCTAGTGTCCAGCACTATTGCAATTTAGCTGTAAAAAGTGAGCAACTTAGCTTCAAAAGTTAGGGTGACTCACATTTTGCTCCTCCCTCTCACCTTAATCAAGGCCTTTGTAATTTAGAAATAGCTTCTACTAAGATAAACTGTTTGATCCCTTTACTGTCCAGCATAAGATGCAAGATGAACAATGCACACTTATACTGAAAGTAAAAGCAAGCAAAGCAGTTATATTGAAAGTAGGAACAAATGGTATTAAATATTATACACGTCTATAACTGAGGAGTGTGTTAGGCTACTGTGTTTTAATAACTCAGGCATGAGCATAGATATTACTGTGTTTTAATCCACAGTTCCCATTAATTAAATTTACTAGTCTGTGACCACTCTCAGTTTAAGCTCAATTATTTTTCCTCTCTAAAATATATTAAGTTTCAGTTGGATACACAGTGTGAAGGCTGGATAGCGGGGATAAGGAGGTGGTGGAAGATGTTACGGAAAAAATGCACCAGGGGATCTGGTTATGCAACGGGATACTAGTTATTTCATCAGCCACAGACCTCATAATTTATTCTATGAGGAATTAAACTGTTCTAAATTTCTGTATAGTCTTTGCACAGAACATTTCAGGCTTTCACTTGCAACTGCTACTCTCTCTACACAAGGACTGTTAGGCAAGCAAGCAAACCTTACCGCTGTCTTTTGACACCGTGGGTTATTTCAGTATCCCAGAACCATGACCTTATCACCAAATAGAAAAAAAAATAGCTCCCCAACACTAACAAGCAAACAAAAGAAAGAGCAAAAAGGACTATTGCCAGTTGGGTCCACAAACCATTTGCCAAACACCACTCAAATGGTAAGACACTACGGATGGCGAAGTGCTGGAATCAGCAGAATACACAGACTGCACTGACTTAGCCCAGTTGTCAGTGCAGTTCAGGCTTTTGAAGAACCTCACTTTTCTTCTCGACCCTGTACTCTGTCTTAATATAGCAATGATTTCCACATGTAATGTACCATTTACAAACGCTTGAAGAAGAGTTTCATAGCTCTGCATTAAGAAAAGTAAGAATGAAAGTATCCAGCAGCCTGACTAATGTGCCACCAGGAATTCCTGCACAACCTGAAATGAAAAGAAAGTTTCTAGCTTTTTCCTTGTTCGTAACTATATGATAGATGTTTTACAGAATTTCTCCCTGTTCATTTTGCAGTAAGACTCAAAGAACAAGCACCTGACTTTCAAATACATCCTTTTGTCAAAAGCCAAAAATTATTAAAAGTGTTTAACTGGTTTGTGATTACATAGCTTTACCACACACGTTAGAAGTTAAAGAATTTCCCTAATCGATGCTAGCTGTAGGAAGCTAATAACAGCTCAATTTAAGAAAATGTTACCTCTTCAATAAATCACCTCTGCAATATCCTCAAAAACCCATCACAGCTGGCATGCTGGTTTTTTTCAAAGTTTTAAATGTCTGTATTTCTGCTTGAAAACAGAAGTGCCATCTTGATAAACCACACCTATTCGAGCCACAGAAGAATAATTTTTTGTTCCAAAACATTAAATATAGAGCTAATTCGAAGAGGGGACTTCATATTTGTTGAACAATAGCATAAATCTAAAAATAATACCCATATGATTGTGTATTATATTGTACACAGTTACATAACCTGAAGTGCACGCATTTTTTAAGGCATCTGACAGCAGAAGTAACTAGTGATGCCTTTAAAGTAGGCTATACCCCACTGAACCAGGCTGAGCAGCAAACGCATCTGGAGGGAAAAGCAGAGAAGAACAAGGCCACAGCCTCTTTCCCCACCTGCCATATTGAAGATCATGCTAAAAAAAACCCACAAACCACAACTCAAAAGCAGAACTATCAACAAGCTAAGGGCTGAAAGCCTTCCTGACTGGTCTTGTGGAATCTTTTCCAGACTTCCTCTTAGCATGAGACTAACAGAGACTTTGCTCAGTGTCAAAACAAGGTACTCCTTTCTCGGCCCTGTTTCTTCTGTCATTTACTCTTTTCATCTAGGTAATAAGCATAGGAAAGCCTGCAAAAGCAGCTTGGGTTTAATTTTAATTATGCTACCCCATAATAAGCGGACAGGGTGCCTACAGGAACGCCACGGGGCACATTTCAAACACACACAAAGGAGAAGTCTTCATGGGGCTTGCAGTTAAGCTGTCAAACTTCCCGTAAAAGGTTATCTGAGATATTAAATGTACCCAGGTTCAAACGACCGATGTACAGACTGTCAGACAGGGGGTGGTAGGAAATGAACACTCAAGACTTGCATAATGCTGAGGACTAAGAGAGCAGAATACTCTGCCAATCCATTTACCTCATCATTATACTCTATCCCTGGTATCCACTACCAGTCATTACCAGGTACAAAAACTGGAGCTGATACACCTGTCTCTGACCTTTTTTTTTTTTAGGAGTATTTCAGGTTCTGAGTGAAGGCATATTAACTTCATAAACATATACAGCCTTATCATTCTATGACCTGCACGAACCTTTGTCACTAAGGGACAAATAAGGACCTCCTGGCACACGCACACATCCTGTAGCACCTATAAACATCTGTACTCACCACGTACGGGTGGCACTATCTGTCCCTAGCTGCACTAGATCACAGAATTCTTAGGGCTACAAGGGACCTCTGGAGATCACTCAGCTCAACCCCCCTGCCAAAGCTGGGTCACCCTACGGCAGGTTACATAGGAACGCGTCCGGGTGGATACAGACGTGGAGAAGACAGTGCTGCAAAACTTCCAAGGCAGCAGTACGCACCGTGCACACTGCCTTTAATAATTAATGCGAGATGACACAGCTTTCGCTTCTCTTGAAAAATATTTTCAGCCAAGTGGAAGCGCTACCAAAGGCACCCTACCGGCACGCTCCCTGCGTCGGGCCTCCCCACGGACGGCACCCCCGCACACCCGGGAGAGACCCCCAGGCCGGGGGAAGCCCGAGGCGCTGCCTGGGCCCCACGCCGCGGTGAGCGGAGCCCCGAGGGGCGCACACGCCCCCCCGCCACGCGTGTGCGCTTCCCTCTCGCTCCGAGCCCGCCGGCCGCGACCCGCGG
>VZTD01003683.1:1265038-1300011 GCA_013397725.1 Rhagologus leucostigma
CGCGGTCCCAGTCTCCCTGCGGGACCGCTGGTGTCGCGCGCGGCCGGCGGGGCGGGAGCAGCAGCGCCCCCAGCGGGCGGAGCCGGCGCGCTGAGGGGGGCCCCGGGGCGCCGCCTCCCTCCCTCATTCCTTTCCTCCCTCCTTCCTTTCCTCCCTCCCTCGCTCTGCGACGTGTGAAGGCGTTGGGAGCGGGTTGGGCTGCGGCGGTGTCGGGTTCAGGTTGCCATGGATATGGCCATTTTTTAAAACTGTATGTTTTTGATTACGAAGTGCACCGCCTCTGCCGCGCCGGCAGGATCACAGAACATGCTGAGTTGAAAGGGACCCACAAGGATCATCGAATCCAATTCCTGGCCCTGCACAGGACACCCCAAGAACCACAGCCTGTGCCTGAGAGCGTTGTCTGAACACTTCTTGAACTCTGTCAGGCTGGTGCTGTGACCACTTCCCCGGGGAGCTTGTTCTACTGCCCGACCACCCTCTGGGTGAAAAACCTTTTCCTAATATCCAAACTAAGCCTCCGCTGATACAACTTCAGGCCATTCCCTCTGAATCTGTCACTGGTCACCACAGAGAAGAGAGAAGGATGCACAGGGCCTGTGTCAGCCACCCACCAGGTACCCTAGGAAAGGGCTCAGGAAAGAGGAGCCGGTGGAAAATACCCTCATCAGCAGGAATTCTTGTTCCTACATTCTTTGGGCCAAACGCTTCTGGCAATGAGCAGAGTTACTAAGGGGTTTCCACATACTTTCAATAAAAATGTAACTGCATAGCTCATTGCCAAAACTTACAGTGGAGGCTGTAAGTCTTGGTCAAATGTCTGAAGTTTTTTGTTTTTAGGAAAAAATAAATAATCAAAACACAAACCCACAAAAATCAACTACCCGGATGCCTAGGTGAACTGGGTGCGGCCATTCTTCGCGTTCACATCACCAAACATTTAATCAGAGTGTGGAAATTTTGCTGCTGCTCGCCCACAGGTCCCAGTTTGGGAACTACCGACCCATGGTAGTGCAGTTCTAAAGGCAAAAGCGTAGAAAAGAGTAAGGCAGAAAAGAGTAGCAGAAAATAACTGCACGGCTTCAACACAAGGTGTAAATGTCACTCTTTATATACACTTAAGCTTCTGTCACAGCTGTCAGGACATAGCATTTTGGAAGTCACAGATTTTGCAGTTACTTGGTGAAACTTTGCTCACATCACCAACTGCTAAATTTGTCCTAGATGAGTACAAACCTATATCAGCAAATTGTATCCATTATGGGTAACAGTAGAAGAGGGTATTTCTTGTCATCCTACTTCCTCAGTAATGCCAGCATGCAAACCAGTTTTTTAATTGTCCCTAGTCTTCTCAGTTTAGGAATCTTAATTTTCTGAGCAAAAATGTAAGTACTTGTGGAGCTGTGAATCTATTACTGCTAAATTTCCTTGTGAACAATTCCCCATGCACTGAGGTTTATTTCATCTGGTATGTTTATTATGTTTGGCAAAGGTGGGGGTGGAAAGGCTGTAGTTCTGAGTTAAAATGATCTTGCTGCACACTTTATTGGAAGTGTTTTACTCTGAAGATAGTGATATTTAATTTTCCACCACCTCCCAGATTGAAAGTTTCATCTGTCTAGGCACAGTAAATTGCTCTTAAAGACCCCCATAAAACAGAGAAGGTTCTGTTACCCATTTTTCATGCACTCTGAGACAACTACAAATAGACATGGAGAATAGTCTTTCCTTGTGCTTCTACTTACATGCCAGCACAAATACCCACAGGGGTTCCCCATGCTAATAAATTGTCACAACAGCCATGAGGGTTTTTGGAAGAAGATGTAAAGATAGCTGATAATCTATGCCTATGAAATGAGCCTCCACGCACCAATGGTTTTTCTTCCCACTGAACAAGGAAACTTGAAATACCAGTGTGGGATGTGTAATCCTGTGCTGCAGTAACTTCACATACAAAAATGCAAAGTACCTGCAGTTCTCACATACTTATTACGTTACCTATTATATTTCCTGGAACTAATTTTGGATTTCCATTTACTAAGTTCTTTTTGGCAAGCCAGTACTGCCTCTTTTATCCTGCTGCCCAATAATAATATTTCTCATTTTTAAAATTCCGTTATGTAAAATACTCCAAAGATAGAAGTCTCTCAAGCATCTTTTCCATTCTTTCTACAGAGTCTGCTGCTCCAAGACCAGAGACAGTGAGTGCTGTCTCTTCCAGGATGTGCATTTGGTCACTAATCAAACACACAGTTCACAGACACCACAAGATTCTGAATTTTAATGCCAAGGTGGTTTTTCAGTGTGACAGCTGTGCTCTTTTCTAAGCCAGCTGTTTCGTCACACCCTGGTACAAAAGCTTGTCTAATTCACCTCTTATACTGTAGGGGGAGAAGAAGCGGAAGAATGAAAAAGGTAATGATCTGGATCTTTCCTTTTAGTGCTCCGGTTTCTGTTCAGAACATTGCAGACAAGGTGCTAGGAAGGAAAAGGAAAAGCTACTGCATTCACAAAAATATTTGCCTCTCAAAACAGTACTCCATGCTACAGGTTCTTGACCCTACAGGAAGTCTTTAATTTTACTCACTTCCTCTTTTTTTTCTCTTTTGTTTTTTTTACTTTGTACACTATTGCCTTATTCCTTTATTTAACCTTTTAGTATCGCCTTCACATTAGTACATTAGTTGTCTCCCAGTGCAGGTATTCTTCACTAAAGCTTTTCTTAAAACTCACCGAAAGAAATTAATCCTCGACTTCTCTCCCTGGAAATTCCCCTGTCTGTGTTTTAGCTTGTGAGGGCAGAAAATGCAAGTTGCTCTGTGTGTGGAACTGCAAATACACAACTTGGGAACAATGCAAAATCATAAATATAGTTTCAGATCCAGAAAGTTCAAGGGCAATAGTGACTCATTCGCTATTCTGAGAACTTCTGCTGCATAATTCAGGCCATCACTCCTTGCTTCTACTATGACTAAGCCTGAGACGTTTCACCCACTGAGTCTCTCCCCTCCTCCCACTGGCACAGGTATACCAGAGTCTTAATCTGAAGACAGATGTTTTTTAATTTTTTTTTTTAAGTTTAAAATGAGCCATAAGAAATGTAGTAAAAACAGCATCAGAAACACAACCATTTGCTTGAGAAAAGCATTATACATTAAACCTGTTAAACTGACACTGATTTTTGTATTGATCCAGGTGTTAGAAAAAGACTGAAAGAAAGACTGGGCTTTCCCATATCCCAGTGAAACCCCCTTTAGACTTCTCCTTTGAACAGAGTGATATTACTCGTCTCTTTGGAAAGAGAAGACATGCCATCTGCTCTGCCATTCTGTGTTTCACACAGCATCCCAAGAGAAACAGAAAATTACAAAATGGTTTCCACACAGTGCAAAGAAATTTGAAATTAAAATTCCCCATAGCTTTTATTTTGAGTTGGTTACACAGCCAGTAACTATAAGACAATTATTCTCTTTTTAATATCCACAACTATACATGGTCTTTTGTAAGACAAAAATTATTTGAATTTAAGACAACAAGGTTCTTCAGGAAAGAAAAAAAAAAGAGGATCTTTTTAATAGGCATTATTTTTTAAGTATTGCCCTTAAGCTGTATTGTAGCAAAATATTCCTAGTATAGCTCTCTAAAAATAATCCATATTTCAGAGGTTTTCCTTTCTAAAAGGGGCATAGCAGCCTTAATCTCCTAGGAGAAAGGGCTCTGAAAAGCAGGTGGAAAGAGGTCTTCCCAGTTCAAGCACATACACTGATAACAGCTTTCAGGAAGGTTAAATCCTCCCATCAGATCAGCAGGGCAGATCTCAGATAAGCAGCAGAAATTAAGGATTATCTTGACTACGACATGAACTGTTTACTTTGCTATTTTAAATGGTTATTTTGGCTCCATTTCATTTGTTGCTGGGTAATGCTTTCCAAAAGAGAACTGAGGACCAGAGACAACTGTTATCTGTTCAAGTATTTCTACCAATTCTAGCAACAGTTCCTAAGAGTACTTTTTTCTTTTGTGAGGCTAACTTGCTGCACCTTTGGGTAACATTTTTATATTGATTCAAGTGAAAGGTGCTCAGTCACAAGAAACATTCCCCGCTGGATTGTAAAGAGGGTACGGAACAGCTTCCTCTGAGCATAGAAGCATAAGCAGTAAATAGTTACTATTTAATCTCAGAAAATGAATGTTCAAATGTTTGGGCATAATAGCTCAGAAATCCAACATGGAGGAAAACATTCAGAGGATTTATTTAACTGGAAAGTAATGGTTGAGGAAGTGACCTCAAGTGACAAGCAATAAAAATAAAATCAAATATGCCCTCCCTGCATAGTGCATCGATGAGTCAATAGCTCAGTTCATATCACTCACATTCCAGGCAAACAGAGGCAGTGAGGAATTAATTCAAAGGGAAGAATATTTGGAGGATTTGCCGAGACTGACATGAAAAGAGACTACAAGGGCCTGGGACATTCCTAGCATGGTTAAGAGACAACATATGATGTGTTCTAGTATATATAACAAGAGCAAGCAAATCACAGAAGTAGGGTTATTGAGGATGATCTGCAAAGACTGGCACAATTTTTTCCTGTTATTCTATTTGTTAAACTGCTTCCTTTCATCTTGGTTGGTGAGGCAGCACCATCATTCCTCGTGCTCATTATCAGTCATAGCATTTCTCAGATGTAAAATTCTTCACACATCAGAACATCCACCTTCAGAAGCCAACAGCTTACCTACCACAGAAGCATTACTTGCTGCATCCAGCACACTGCACGTTATTTGCACTACAATATATCTAAATCATACCATGTACCCCATGCATTCCACCCACAATCACATTTAATGCTTAATTCTGATGACGTCTCTTAAACTGCAGTCCAGGTCTTGATATTACAGGAGGCCAGGGAGCAGGAGCAAATTTGGATCTTCTGTTCGTATTCCCAGTCCTCAAATATTAGCCTTGGTAACCTTGTGCAAGCAAACAGAAACAAGTGACAATATCATCCAACTGCTGCATCAGATGAGCATGCATGAGGGAGTTCAGGGGAGCCCACAGGCTCATGTCTCACTGCTCTTGAGAACAGACATGGGAAATTGGTGCTGGCATTTAGCGGAGGTCGGAGTACTTGGGCTGACCACAAGCTGACATGTCACGTACAAAGCTCCACAGCACTGGGCAGTCACTGGCTGACCATTAACACCTTAGATATTAGGCCCCTAAAGGGCCCTAAGGAAGGATGGGGAGGGACTTTAGAGAAGGGCATGCAGTGCCAGGACAAGGAGGAATGGCTTCAAACTGACAGAGAACAGGTTTAGATTTGATATTAGGAAGAAATTCTTCATTTGTGAGGCTGATGAGGCTCTGGCACAGGTTGCCCAGAGAAGCTGTGGCTGCTGCATCCCTGGAAGTGTTCAAGGCCAGGTTGGATGGTGCTTGGAGCAACCTGGTCTAGTGAATGGTGTCCCTCTCCATGAAAGGGGTTTGGAATGAGATGATCTATAAGGTCCCTTCCAACCCAAACCCATTCCATGATCTGCATGTGCCAGCTCAGCCCTGAAGTGGTGGAGAAGCCAGTGTGTGCTGCATCTTCCCTTATCCTGAGCTGATTGCTTTCAGCTCTGAATTTCAGCACATTAAAAAGACCCTTGGAGAGATGCAGTCTTTCAGGCCAAAGCATAAAAGTGCATCCCATTTAACTGTCCCATGAAGGAAAAGCCCTGGTTTTACCCTTTCACAAATTCACAAATACCTCTGGCCACGTAGAAGCTTAAGCTTAACAGAACACCCAGTCTTAAGAGGAGGGCTTCCCATCCTGCAGAAAAACAAAACAAAACAAGGTGAAATGAAGCAAGCAAAACAAGCAATCAGGCTGTAATGGAAACTGTCTCATCATAAGTGGTAATCCAAATAGTTTAAAAGCCTTCAGCCTCCAGAAGGCTCCTCTGGAGTACACAGAAACCACTCTGATTGGGTACAGGGTATAATGCCAGCACCAACAAAATCCCACTACCTCTGAAATGGCAAACTAATCAGCAAAACCACATGTTTCTTTCTGCCTTGATATTTTTGGCACCCTCTCATTTCTGTTGCTGCACTGAGGGAAGAAGAATGTACACTTCAGGTGGTTCAGTCCTCAGCCTTCCTTTGCAACTGCTGTGAGTTGCCAGTCTCCTTCCAAGTTGCAAGAGTGTTTAAGTCTCCTGTTGACTTAAAAACAAAAGGTCCCATAAAGACTAATGAGAAAACAGACAATTTTTTTAGTTCTTGAAGGATGTAACCTTGAAAGATTTCCCTCCTTCCCCCACGTCTAATTCTCTGTTTATAAACATGTAACTTTCCTAGGGAGGTGAAAGGGAGAAAGACCAGCAGCACTTCCAGTAGCACACGCTGTACCATCACACTCCAAGGGTATTTAATGTTTATCCAAGGACTTTTGAACAGTTCCACAACAGTAGGCCAGGGGATTGAAGATATGCAAATCTGAATTCCAAAATTTAAAAAGTAGAGCAATCAAGGTTGTAAAATAGCCTGGATTAAGCACATGTTTTTGCTAATAACTAGTCTAGTGCTTAAACATGTGTATGTTCATCCTAAACTCCAAGAAGAAAAACATTCAAAATTTTTGTCTGGTATTTTTGGTGCATTTGAAACATTTGTGGAAGCCAAAGATTTGTGCTTCTTTAACTTTAACTGCTGTCACAGAACTTCTTCAAATCATCCTTAACTGCTCCATAATGCTCCATCTTTTCAGACAGGGCTGGGAACAACTCTCACTGAAGTCAGGAGCTGATGGGAAAATGTACAAGACAAGAAACTCCACCTTTTAAATAGTATTTTTAGCCCTCAGCATACTTTTCATAGCAGTATTAGACCCAATTATTTGGGCTTTTACCTCAGCTGACTGGGTTGTGATGTGGAAATTCGTAGAGTTTCTACCATTACATGATCTCTGGTGGCAGTGTCACTCATTCCCACGCACATGCCATGGTTTGTCACTCCCTCACAGTTGTCCTGGGACAGCTATTGAATTGGGTCGCACTGTAAAGCAGAAGTGAAACAAGCTGGGTTACAAATTGACAGGTCATCATTCTCTGCTTTGAGAAAGAGGCGTTTCACATAGCAAGTCTGTGAAACATGCCTTGAGGTGCTTTGAATTAACATGCTGTAGTAGGGCTCAAAGGAAGAGCAGGAGCCAAGAAATGCTGATAATTTTGTTTCTCTCTGTACAGTTGGCCTTGTACCACAGGAAAGGGATGTTGTCAGACAACGGACTTCACAGCCTTCCTGTCACAGGCAGTTTTTAAATGATGACCACGTGCTTGGATATTTGGAATATTTAGATAAAGTTTCATCTGATTCCTTGATCAACAAATGGAGCTTTGGGCAATTAGATATCCCTATAATAAAGTATAAAGCCAAACCAGTTGCCTACCTGAATAATAAGATTATACTGATTTTAGGAAATACAAGTTCTGGAATTACTAGAACACCCCTTATTCTGCCATGTACTTGCACAGAAAGTAACCTTGTAATACCCTACACTAATCACCCAAGACATCATGGGCCTAATTTGAGAAGAAATCTAATAGGCCCTGCTGTAGTCCATACAATAGGAATTTTTGTTTTGTCTTCAGGCTCTTTGCTATACGTGCTGTGTTTGACTAAAGTCTCGTTGGACATTTGAGGACCAGCTCTGCTAAAACAGTCAGAAAATAGTGGCATAGTTGAGCAACCCACCTGTGGTAGGGAGGATATTTTCAGCTAAAAATACTTTAAGACAACAAATGAAAAATGAACTATATTGAGTATTTTGGGCCAGAAGGCATGCAGAACAGACACATGTAATTATTCACGTATTTATGGTTAGGAAAACATCATCCAGCCACCTTTCTGTTTCCTCCCTAGCTTTGACTTACTGTATCATGACTGCAGCAGAGTTACAAACTCTTAAGATAGGAAGACACATGCCCTATTAGTCATGTTTAATCAAGAAGTTACATTTGTTTCATTTCTTGGACTTTCATTATGTGTATTTTCATGCAACTCTTCTATCCAGTTTATCTTGCCTTGCACATTTCTGCAAGTTTTTCTTCTGGTTATCTACCTTTTAAGCTGTATTTCTGTCTTTTGGCTGATATATTCTAATAGGGAAAGCATAATCTAAAAGAAAAAAATAGCTTAAATAGTGGCTCGTTTTGTTCTGCTTTGCCTGTTAGTTACATTGTTTGATATGTCAACATGTTTTCTTAACAGTAAAGGTGAAATTCAGAGTTGAAAAAGCACAAGCAGTAGAATGTATTGCCTTTTTACACAGAAGTATGATTGAAGAGAAAGGTAACTGCTCAGCAGAGCTTATTTAACCTGCCTTGGTGTAAAGCCAAATAAATTCCACCCTTTGAAATAAGAAGTAATTCTTAAACTACCAGTAGTTGTTAATGATTGCTAGGAATTAATCAATCAAAACCACATGCTAGTGAGTAATAATCTTCTAGAAACATCCGGAATATAGAGATTATACCCTTTATTTAATACATAAGAGGGAAAAGGTTAATTTACATCTCAGTACTAATTTGAGTAACAAGAACCATTAACTTATGAAGCTAATGAGCTGAAACATCCACCAGCTCAGTCCAATGACCCTGTACTTCAGGACAAGCAGAAGGATCTGTGTGGTGGCATGCTGCTGATCATTTCCTGAGGACTGGCCAGGCTCTGGATGCCTGGCACACCCCACCTCAGTGGCATTCAGTCTGGCTCAGGATGAGTGCTTGTATGGAAAAAGAAAACTGTGAGGAACGGTGCTCTTCCCACATAGTAGTTCTGAAAAATGTTGGTAGCCTTTTTTTGCATCCCCAAATAGATTGCACAGAATTGGCTCCAAAGCTGCCAAATAAACACTACAGGGAGGAGGAAAAGAATGAGCACCTTTAATAGCATTACAGCTGTGCTTTTCTGCCTGCTTATTTCGTCCCTTGTATACTTCTGATGTCTAGGCCACATTTATTGGCACATTGAGACCTCCATCTTAAAAACTGGAAGAACATCATATGCATGAGATGAAGGTAGAAGCAGTGTAGTTACCAGGTGGCTGTCACCCAGACAGATTTTGACCAGTCAGATTTTGACCACAGACCAATTTTGAAGTTGAGCAATGCTGCTGAAATTCCATATTGGGAATGCTGTGCTCCAAAGAGAGCAGCAGCAGAGCAGACTGGCTTCAGCCTGCCCGTAGCAGGACAGAGCTGGTTTGTCCATACCTCTGTTACCTCCTGGTCCTCTCAGTTCAAGGGCATGAGTAAGAGGCAGCTGTGCCACGAAGTTACAGGTGTAACCTTTGAGTGCCTATTTCAGAGTTCACGTAGAAAGTCAGCTGCATCTTCCGCCCAGAACTTGAATTGCTTAACCTTCAGCTCTCAGAGGCTTTCAGATCAGAGCTGCAAATGGATAGAGAAGATTATTCCCAAAAGGTCTGGCAGTCTGTTACACATTACCTCGAAGCAGAGTGGGCAGCAGGATGTCAGGGCACTCTCTCTGGAGCAGAAAGGGATCTCTTGGGAACAGTCAGTCCACTGGGTCATGCCTGCCTGTGTGCAAAGGCCATGCCATGGCCCAAGAGAGAGGTCATTTATATAAATCCCTTCCTTAGAGGTGTCACAAAGCTGTCCACTGAAGACACTAAGAGCTCAGTGCTTGAAATGCTTCAGAATTGGGCTGCATGAGAATAAAACGATTTCGTAACTGCTTCACTCTTCCCTCCTAAAGAATTACATACTTTTTTAACCCTATAATAATAAAATGAGGAGAAGAGGAAAGTGATGAGGAATGATGCCATGGGTAATCACGAGGTAAGTGTTCTTAACAAAGCTAATTAGTTTTGTCTTTATGAAAAGAAGAAAAGAATTTCAAAAAATTTGTAAGTTCCGTAAGTGATCCTATAGAGATGAACTATGCCACATTCTACTAAAAAATCCAGAACTCTTGAGTGCAAGCTTACACATGCAAGCAGCCGTTTAAAGAGGTACGTTTTACTAAGAAAAGAATCTGTTTATTCTCATTGTTGTGAGCCTTTTTGGTTTTTTAACTCATATTAGTGCAGCAGATTGAACATACCTTTGCATGGGGAAAGGTTTCTCTCCATAGCATTTTATGAATCCTCAGTAGAATTGGCTATAGCACAGTATGTTGTAGTGGCACTGCCAATCTGCCCAGCATTTGTGTGACACGAGGCAGCACACGGGAGCAGGGCTCCTGGCAAGCCACTGGTGCTCTGCCTGCTGCCCTGAACAGTGGGAAGAGGGGTGTTTGGAGCTCCCTGAACAGTGGGAAGACAGGCGTTTGGAGCTGGTGTCATGAGCAAGTCAGAGCAGAAACTGTTTAGCAAAAAGCCAAACACAGAGACAAGGCAAGCTTATCATTTTTATAATTGTCTTTTAGCAATAAACCTCATTTGAAGTCACTGCTCTGAGAACAAAACAAGAAAAGAAAAGAAAAGGAAAAGAAAAGGAAAAGAAAAGAAAAGAAAAGAAAAGAAAAGAAAAGAAAAGAAAAGAAAAGAGAAAAGAAAAGAAAAGAAAAGAGAAAAGAAAAGAAAAGAAAAGAAAAGAAAAGAAAAGAAAAGAAAAGAAAAGAAAAAAGAAAAAGAAAAAGAAAAAGAAAAGAAAAGAAAAGAAAAGAAAAGAAAAGAAGGAAAGGACAAGTTCTAAAAGCCTTTTCTGCCATGAGGAAGTTCATCTTTGATGAAACCTGGAGGAACAGATGTTACTGCGTTCCCAGGCAAGTAAAATCTGGAAGGAAATGAACACTATTATCCAGGAAATGGAAGTGATGGGAAGCAGCTGCGACCTGGAGCCTGTTGGCTCTCCCTGGCAAGTTCCGTGACCGTTGTTCATCCCTGCGAAGAGGAGCTCTGGTGTCCCTTTAATTCCCTTTACTCTGTCAGGGACATCCCTGTGGAGGCTGGCTGCCCCAGCCCCACCAGCATACTTGAAGATTAGTTTAGGGAAAGTGTGGATGTTGTCCTAATCCTGTGTTGAAGCCATGATGGATTGTGGGCCCTGTGTTACACAACAGGATCCCTTCTCTGACTCAGTGGAAAGGATTTCCTGGATGCCCAGGGCGGTGTGGATCAGACACAGGGAGGATATGCGAGGGAGCAGGCGCCCGGCTCAGTCAGTCAGTCAGAGCACAGACATGACCTATCCGAGCATTTGAAATAAGAGTTGCTGGCACATTTCCACACTTCTGGGCAGCCTTCCCGTGTGCAGGACCGACACACTCACTGTGAACCCACGCAGATATTCAGATATTCGTCTCTAGACCCTAGAGATTAAAGCAGATACATGCAAGGCTTCCCCTCCATGCTCTCAGGTGTGCACAGCCAAGGCCTGTGTACCTGTGCTGCGTGCCCAGCTCACAAAAACATCCTCCCCAGCTGCTGCTGGAAAGGACTGCCATGATCATTCTCACCTCGCAGCCTGGCTGGCAGCCATCAGCACTTCCAAGGAGCTGAAGATAAATGAAGCAAGGGCTTTTAGCAACCTGATAGTGCCACAACTGCACAAAGCAAGCTTTTCCTGCCCTGACAAAGGTGCGGGATAAAAGAGGCCATAATACTATAGCCACAGTATTATATAAATACTTACACAAATGCAATGTCTTCTGTCTGGAAAGCATTTGCAAAAATATGGGTAGTTAGTTTAACTACTTGCATTTTTTGATATACTAAATCATCCCAAGAGCTCTGACACAGGGCAAGTGGAAGAGATCCTTTCTGTTCACCTGAAGGTGAATCCCACCCCTACCCCTCCACATTTATTTCAATACTCAAGCTCTGCTAGAGGACTGAGAGAACTACCAGCAGTCAAGTGCTTCATCAGCTGATTTGGGACCTGCAGATGACAGCAGCCATGGCACTGAAGAGACTGCATGACAGTAACAAAGAAAGCATGAGTTATCTTGAGAGAGCTGGCCAGTGCTCTCCGGCTGGCTCCAGGCCCCAGCTCAGAAGGTCACACAGCTGACATATCATCCTGTGAGTCACCCCCTGATACTGCCTGAGTCCAGCATAACTCATGTGGTTTGGCAGCACTGAGGGAAGCTCCTCCTCCTTGCTTGCTGCCCAGAGTCAATGTTGCCCTACAGAACACAGGACACAGAAAAGCCACCATGACACAGATGGCAACTTGACCATCTTGTTAGTCATCAGTACCTCCTTGAGTGGCAGCACCAGACAAGATTCGTACCACAAACGCCACTTACAAGCTGTCTAGAGGAGGTATCAGCACAGCCAAAATACACCTACCTACATCAAAAATAAAGGTTTGCAGCCTAGGTCAGCTAATTGACCTGTGTTCTTTGAAGTCTCTGCTTAAATAACAGAATGTGTTCAGATCTTAGCCAGGCTGAAACAACAGACATCTTCACAAAACACTGAGATAGACACCTGGTCTCCACAGCTCTGTGGACTAAGGTCCATCATGTAATACAGGTTTCATTCAGTGTGTGCACTGCTACACCCTCTGAGTTTACTCCCTAACCAGAGACTTGACTGGCATCCTGACAGCACTAGGATATGGCTGTGTCACCCCATCAAACAGGTGCTCAGTCAAAGCCACCCTGTCAAACCACACCGCTGTGAAGTAAATGTGAAAATTACAGTCCCCAGACTAAAGCCAGGCCTGAGTTCCCTGAGTTTTGGATAAACTTAAAAATGAAAAAAACCACATATACCAGAGGGAAGACATTGTGTTTCAGGAAAAGGACATGGAACATATAAATGAAAGCACAGAAGTGTGGTGAGACAGGACACTACTGGTGTGCCAGGTGTGATTCCATCCCTCCCAGGCAAGCACTGTCAGTCATCCTGGAGGAGCAAATGCCATGTCCGGAAGAAAAACTACCTTGCTGGAGTGTGCAACAGCACCCAGCATGTAATTTGTCAATGTAATGACAATGAAAGGATCATGTTAATAGGCAGGTAGCTATAATGAGAAAACAATGACACAGACCACACACAGTACATGTTTCCAGATGCAAGAAGGGATGGTCATGTGATGCCATGATTATTTTTTGCTTTTTCATATACCCCTCTCATATACCCTTCCACATACCCTTTTATACAGCTTTTATGTATCCTTAGTGCTTTTAGCCCACAGACTTGTAATTCCCCAACTCTGATAACCAGCTTAGACCCAAAGTTCCATTAAGCCAGGAGACTAAACATCTTGGAAACCTCGAAGTTGGGTCAGTAAGCCCCAGACACCAAGGTCCTCTCCAGAACACATTCTGTAAACCAAGATAGGCCCATCCAGGGGGAAGGTTCCTCAGGACGGGGGCTTCTCTTGAGCCTCTCATTGGGGAATCTTTGATAGATATGCTGATGTGCAAGGTCTATAACTGTATACGCGAATTATCGTGTGGGTGCATCTTGGGGTGGGCATCCTGGAGTGCATCTTTCGGGTGTGCACTTTCTGTGTGCATTCGGGGGTCCTTTCTACCTGGATGTGCTGCACCAGAGTATCCTTAAATAAATACCAAGGTAAAACCCTTTTTCCCCCTAACCGTGTTTGGCTTTTAATTCTAAGCCCAGGGAAAGGCATCAGTGGTGGTTGAGCTGTGTGTTGACTGTACAGACAAGTGTTAGAGATGGGTGCTCAAACACACTGTCTTTCAGGAAGAGCAGAGCAACAGCCTTATGGGTTTTTTCAGTCAAGGTGAGGCGTTTTTTCCACACCATTAGGTTCTGATGACCACCACCTTGAGAGAAGCTGGGATTTTCCTTCTGCAGTGAAAGAAAATATATCATACAAGTCAACATTTAGCTGTAGTGCTGGACAAAGTCCTGCAAACTGCCAAGGCTGCTCCAGACCCACCTGAGCAGAGCCTCAGACGAACCTGAGTCAAGTACAAGTCATACTGCACACTTGAAACAACACATCTCTGTGACTGTCCACTTCAAAAAGCTACACTGTGCATTTAGGGATAGACACCAGGTAGGGAAAAGTGGTTAGGGAAAGCACAGGTCAGAAAACAGATGCTCAAGAATACTTCTCTAGATGCTGCAGTACTTTCAAAGGCAAAGATGAGAGTTTTAACCAAGAAGGATTTTAAACAGAAGAGCTTATACCTGTTTCCTGAACTGCATGCTGAAGTTACTTATTAGCAGTTCAAATTCAAGCACAGGGATGTTTGTTTGGGGCAGGAATTTATGTTTGTTTTTAATTTCCTCAGAAGCAGGCAGCTTACATCTGAGGAACATCAATTATTAACTCCAGCCTGAGATGAAAATGTAGAGGTTTAACTTTCCTGAAGGACAGGTACCTCCCTGTGTTTCTAGATCTGACAGGTTCTGGTGTGGCTTGTTCCCATACAGGAGGTAAAACACCAACTTACAATGAAGTGATCCCTCTGGGAGAAAGGACCCCGCACTAAGTGCTGATGGGGATACGGGAGGGATCGATTTATTTAAATTCAAATTTTTACAGTGTTAATAGAGAAAATGTTGTGAAAAAAAATACTTATTGTTCCTAATTATCCCTAGACCTTAGGTTTTGCTAAAATCTGTCAAGAGTTTTTGATAAGGTGCAATGTTGCTGCACCTGTGCTCAGTAGATGATGTTTCAGACCTCTACAGAGCCACTTATGTGTGTACGTAATTAATGTGGGGAAACAACCCTGCACTTCTGAAGGCTGCTCTTGAAATGTGACTTCAGACTCCTTCGTCAGACCTAACTGAGCTCTTGCGTGTCAGATGTTTCTGCACAAACATTTTTTTCCATGCACAGCAGTATATATGTATGGTTTTTTTATCAGTTTTTACGGTTAATCCTTTAGTGAGGGGACCTAAAGCTTTCTTTCATTAACACCAGCTTATCATCATTTACACCTAAAAATCACCCCAGCTTTACAGCTGTGTGGCAGTAACATCACCCAGACCTAGTAACAGCAGCGGACGGTACGCGAGTGCTCTCACGAGCAGGTTTTGTGTGTTACATGAACACTTGCCCTCAAGGTATACTCTTAGAGCAGAACCTGCTCCCCCAGAAGGCATAACCAGGCTCAACAATTGGCACTAAACAGCTCCTCAGAGGGATCCGTTTATCTCCAAAGCAGGGGCCTGACCAAACTGAATTCCCAAAGCACTGGAGGTCGCTGCCCTGTGCTGGGGTCTTCAAAGCTGGGCTCAACACCAAGTGGGACCAGAAGAAGCTCTCCTGTTGGATGACAGTCCGTGCACACGTGTGGCAAGCTGGTGGGGATTTCCCAGTTTTGGCCCTTGTTTTCTAAAATGAGGAAGGGAAGTTCCCCACATCTGCTCACTTGCAAATTCCATTTCTGTCTGACAGTACACTTTACAGCCTGCCATGGCAGCACCAGAGGCAGCATGAGCAGAGCCGGGGGCTGGAGCATTGCCACAGTGCTCTGCTTTGGGAGGCTGCCTCCCGTACAAAGAAGACCTTGTACTCTCCCACCAGGGCTGTGCTTCATCCCGCCCTGTTCCAGCAGGCCCTCTGCGAGCGCTGTCTTGCAGCCGAGATGCCAAAACCCAGAGGAGTCACGTGGCTGCGTGGCAGACATAAGCAGATCTATTTAAATTGATTATGCTTCAAACTAAACTGGTGCTGTCAATGTCTACTCACATTCCGGTTTCAGGAACATTTCATAACCACTAAGCCTTTTAATTAAAAAATGTACGACGTTCATTGCTGAGCCAGCAGTCTTTGCAAAGCATCTTTGCTGTCTCCCTAACAGCACACGAACTCAGGAAGGGACCTGAGGCACAAGAACGGAACCTATTAGCCCGATTCCATCTCTCAAACCCCCGAGCTGCCTGGGCACATCTGCAGATAGGTGAGGCTCTTATGGACCACGGCATGAATTATCTGCCCCAGCAGTCAGAGAGGACAGCTCAGATTGGTGCCGGGGGTGACAACCAGGAGCATTTCCTAAACCAGGGGAAAGAGGTCTCTCCATCCAGCTGAAAGCGCCTAGTAGTCAGAAAGTGTTTACAGCTTCCAGCTGAGAAGTCAGCTAAAGGACCAGCCTGCAACAGAGACTCTGCACTGGCTCTTACAATGAGGCTCCTGTTCAGGCAAACTTGTTGCCGTTTCTTTGGTGTGACTGCACACACTGCTCCTCAGAAGGAAGCTGGTGGCCTCCTTCACGCTGAAGTTTGCAGTTATTTAAAGGAGTGTTGTTTTTCTGGCCATCCCTGCAAACTCCGGTCTGACACATCACCGCCGCGTTGCTTTCTGGATTTCTCTCCCGAGGAGAGGCTTGCCGGAGATCCGTGCCTTCGGGCGGTGCCCTTATAAGGCAAAGCTTTGGGCTCAGCTGGGTTTAGCTATTCCCTTAGACTTTAGTCTTCAGTGCAAAAAAATAGTCCTGCACTCTGATAAGCCATTGTACCAGTGTCAAGCCAGAAAGAAGAAAACAGAATTGCTCTTTTTGCCTTTGCTAAATGCCAGCTGACTTCGCCGTTTGAAAAAACCACCCCAGCCCCCCCAAAACAATCAGCTCAGAGAATGTGTAATGTTTGTACCATGAGCTTTGCCCACCAACAATAGCCTGCAAACTCTTCAACACTTGTCTCTTCATCACATGTTCATACAGTGCTTAACTCGGCAGAGCTCTGCCACTCCTCTCTGATCCCTGGGCAGCACAGTCCTGTAAGCACTACAGAAAATAGGGAAAACCCAATCAAACAATAACTTGAGTTACAAGGAGTCTGGGCTGGGCCCTGACTCATCCCTTCCAAGAGCCCTCTCACAAAGGGCACCAGAGAATCGGTAATAACAAACATGCCAGCCCAGCTAACTCCCTTTTGAGCTCTTAGCCAGAAAAAACCCCTATTGTCTCAAATCCAGGGAATGTAAAGCCATTTGGAGATGACAAGCAGTTCAGTTACTGCAGTAGCAATCCTGAGAAGCAAAAGGAAGAGATAAAAAAAAATCAGACTGTGGTACATATATTTATACTACACTCAAGTTGGAAGCCAGGTTTAAGCCTGACCCCGTTTGTGTTCTAACTGAACTCAGATCAGATCTTGAGGCCTACATTTTCAAAGGAGCTGCAGAGATGCAAGTTTGAACTTAGTTCTGCACGATTGTGGTGCCCTGGATAAAGTTACTCTGTGTCAACCATCCTAACACATAAAATCTTAGCGATTAACACCTCACTGCTGTGTAAAGTGGATTACAGATTTGCCTTAAAATGTGCTTTTCATAAAGAAAACCTTTTGCTCAGATCCAGATTCAATGAACTATTGAAACAAGGTGACAAGCAAGATGCTATCCTTGGCTGCCCTGTCTGCTGCAGATTATCAAGCCAGTGGCCAAGAATATCTTTAGCTGTTGGCCTCCTCCTCCCAAGCAAAAGCAATTACTTTGGTATAGTTAAAAGCAGAATTTATTGTTTCTTTATAAAGGATTAGCAGTGTCCCCACTGATTTTCCTATACGCCTGCCACTGCCTGAATTGTAGGTTGATAACTGGATCCATAAATGCAAAAAGCCATTGAAAGGCACCATTGTGTGCTCCTCAGCTTGGAGATGACTCACTTTCAAAACTGAAATGCCAGTAGTTATGTGTTGGTTTCTCAAACCCCAAGAGCATTCTGTTGGAATAGTGTCACTGGAAAAAGTCACGTCGGCTGAAGGGAGAAGCTGAAATTTGTCACCTGGCAGCTGCGGCCCAGTTTATTTGTTACCTGCCTGGTGGAACATCGCTTTACCAAGTGTTGTTTCCTTTTTGAAGGAAAAGCACTTGGCAAAAACAGCATGTAACAGGCTCTCCCTCCAGGACCCCATGATCCTTTTTCCTCTCCCAGTGGGGAGAGAGGGGCTGCCACCCTGCACTCCAGCAGCAGCATGTGAGCCCTGCTGAATGGGTGCTGAGGCATGTGCAGAGTCAACGGGGATTTACTGCTCCACCCAAAATTAATCTCGTCATAATCCAAGGTATTTGTACACCAGTGTGTGGTTCGCTGTAGATAACCAGGGCTACTGTGTCACAGGAGGCTTGTCTGTCAGGCAGGGCACGTCGTGTCTACCATTGCTTTCATGGCTTATCTTTACAAATCTATTGCAGCAATCAGAACGAAGGCAGGGAGATCATAAAAGGTACCAGAGAATAAAAAAATGCTTTAGTCTGGTAGGTTTGCAGTGCAAGAGGAAGAGTTGTGGTGCACTTTGTTTTGTTTACTTCCTTGGGTAGTACCACCATGCATACCACAGCGATGGCTTAATCCAAAATAACATCTTTTTTTATGTGTGAGAGGAGGAGGAGAGCTGAGAAAGGAACATGCTGTAAAAACAACGCAAACTGGATATGCAGAAACAAGGGATATTTTTGTTTCTTCTACAAAGTCATTAAGCAAAACAAAATGAAACCTGTTGTAACTAAATTCAACTTGTTCTGAGCCAAGCTGCCTGTTTCCTCCTGCGCCTGCCATATCCAAGCTACTTCTCCATTTAGCAGCACAAGGCACAGCCCTTCCACGTAACAGCAAAATCAGCTCAGGCTTTTCACTGCATTTCACAAACTTTGAGGAGAGGCATGTTATCAGGCGTGGTCACCAACAGAGGTATTTCATCATGAACAGCAAAGAATTCAATAGAAAACCCCCTCGACCACACAAAACACCCCAGCGCCAGCATTCTCCTCTTGCCGCTGACATTAATTAATAACGCAATGACATTGCTGCTCCAATATCCCACCCAGAGAAGGCCCTTCCTCGTTGCCCTTCCCCTGAACTACTTTTGCTCCAGGAGTCCTGCGGGGCAAAGATCTGTCTCCCAAGGCTTTGAAGTGCTTAGTGCACTGCTGGCATCATGTGAAAGTATCGTAAAATATACACAAGCATCTGCGTAGATTATTATTATTACTGAGGCTGTTGCTATATTTGGTGGTTATTTTACCGTGCAGCAGCTATCTCGCTCTGATTTACTCTAAGCTCATGATAGATTTATACAGATGCAAAGGTAATCTAGCAAATGCGAGTGATTAATAATTTCCCCAACTAATATAATCCGCGAGCAGTAAGATAGAAAGTGCGTCATTTTCCGGGCCGTGTCTCGGCGAGCAATTGGAGCTGATGGGAAAAGCTATCCAGAGGCACAACCCACAGGTAACAAGCTGATACTGCACCTCGGCCTGAGGGCACCAACGTGGCTCTGCCTATGGAAAAGCAGTTTGTCCAGCAGGGTGAAGTCCTCCTGACAGGATAAAAACGGTTATGGATGTGAAAGGGGTACAAGCTCCACAGCTCCCCATGCACAGCATCCAAGCGTCCCCTTTCCAGAGCAAGGGCCTGCGCCTACCCCTTCTGGGCAAGGGGCTGGAAGAGGAATTCCAAACCTGACAGGAACACAAGCACTGGGTACTGAATAACATGGTGAATGAAGGTTGGATCATCATATTAATGACGGTTTTACCTCGAAGCTCTTCTGTTCTTGGAGCGAATTAGTCACAGTAATTTGTAATATCACCTCCTTCTCCAACAAGTCAGGGACACTTGGAGTCCATGAAAGCATTATTTATACCAGATACAGAAAGGAGAAGTGGCAAAAGGAAAGGTTGGTTGCCTCCAAGGAAGGCTCCTTCTCTTCAGGGAGCTTTCTGAGTAGCTGTGAATGCAGCCTGCTCACCCTGCTGGCTACCTCTTCTGCCTCCATCCCCTCTCCTGCAGCGATTTCACAGGGAAATAGTCCGAACTCCATATTTCTGCATCTCCAGGACATTATTTTTATCACCAGGCAATGTTTTTTTCCAGTCTCATCATAGGGCCAGTGAGCTCAAACATAATCCCAGCAGGCCGCTATGGCCGGGGAATGGGATCTGGAGGGCACCCATCACAGGCAGGGCTATGCTGGTACCAGGTTGTAAGGGTTATCCAAACCATGGATGGGGAAAGAGGAAAGCCCTGGCTGCTAGTGCTCAGCCAGCTGTGCCCCCTTGGGGGTCATACACCGGAAGGGAGGGGTCTTGTCATTCCCCCCTCCCCAGGCAGCTCTGTCTCCATCAGGCTCGTGACTCCCAAATATATGAACGTTGCAATTTGTGTCTTGAAAAATGCAGGTGTTCAGCCACTCCAGAACTAATGAACAAGGTTTGTCTCAGGGCTGACACCTCTGAAAAAGCCTGGCTTTCAGCTGCACAGCAATTTTTCTAAATTGGCTCCACTCGAGAGGATTCAAATGGGGTGGCCAACCATCACCTACAACTCTTCAAAATATCAGTCTTCATACACTCCCTGTGAAGGCCAGACACAATTTGAAGATCTTTACTGCTCCCAGGTAATTCAGTCATGCTGTTAACTGCAGCAGGTCTGCCTGCGGAAATCGGCTGGAATGACTATTTCCAAATCACCGCAGACATTTTGTTCAGGGGATAAAGAGAGCATTATTTCTTTGATTTTTTTTTTCTTCTTTTTTTTTTTTTTTTTTTGGTGGAAAATCATATGGAGGCGATCATCACATGGGCATCTGGGAGAGATTCCAGAGCAGAATCAAAGAACAGGTTTTTTTTCTCTGTGTTGCTATTCTGGTAATTTTCTTCACGTGGAAAAATCCCAGCAAAGGTCAAGCTCACAGTGTTGTTTACCTCTCTTAGGGCATGGAGAGGTGTCTTATACAACTTATTTTAGGTATTAGCTGTTTCAGCTACGTTATGAAGTCATTTTGGTAGGCACACAGATCTGGTAGAGGTTTCCAAAAGCACTGGAAGCTGCTGTGGGAGCACTCCTGGCAACCTCCCCGACTTCTGCAGGTCCCTCCTTAGCAGCTCATGCATCACTGCTCACGTTTTCAGAAGTGAAAACCAAGAGAGATCCCATGGTAAAAAAGTTAATTTAGATTATAAAAAGACAGGAATGCTGTCTCTTTATGAAATGCATAACCATGTATCTCCTTTGCACTCTCCCTGCAAGCCAGCAGGGTGTGCCTGTGGACCAGCTTTCTTACACACAACTCATCTTTTGCCTTAAATGATGCAAACTCTCCTTTATGCATCATAGCTTTCTTAAAAAAAAAAAAAAGTGGCCATGGCCCAATTAAACTAACAAGAACAGATCATCCTTGCTGATGCTACACCACCTTTCTGTAGTTTCTCACTAAAATACAACACAACCTTAGCAATACATAAAATGAGCAGTAGGCTGAGAATCGGAATCACCTCCGGTTTTCTAATAAACATAAAATACTCTCAAACTCCTCTTCACGCTGCCTGCTCTTAGGCTGATCAGCTTGGCAGCCTTCCCACCAGCACCTCTGAAACCAGGTTTCCTGGGAAGGCAGACAAGGGCATGGCAGCTCCTTCTTCCCTCCAGCACCATGGAATGCAGAGAGTTCTCCAGCTCACAGGGTTGGGAAGGGACTGTGTCCCCGGGAAATGCCACACCAGCAGCACAGCCAAAGCTGCCTCCAAGAGCTGGATGCAAACCCTGAATTGCACCACGCTGAAAGCTACAGCTGCACTGAATAATACTGTTATAGCACCAGGCAGTTTAGTTCACTGCTGCGTGAGACACACTAGGAACCGAGCTGTGCAAAAACACATGAGAAACAGCAGTTTAAGACATTTAAAAGCACTTTGTGCTCCTAAAAGGAACACCTGATTTTTCCCTGCTGCTGCTACACGTTGCAATATTGTACACATCACTCTGTGAATTCACCTCCACTGACCCAAAAGAGCTACAGCTGGCACTTGATCTATTTTTGACACTAATGCAAAAAAGCTGTCCTGGATCACTAGCGAGTACCATCTGCTCTTTGCAACTGAAATGCCATCAATTCACACACCAGGGCCAGGAGCTTCAAAAATAGCGAGTCTGAAGTGAGCTGCCTCGATCCGTATTTAGGCACCTGACTGACTTTCAGGGAGAGCTGGGCCTGCTGCAGCTCCCATTAACCTGAATTTGGAACCCCTTGCCATTTCAGCTTCAGCAGTGTTCTCTGGGTTTCTCCAGCCTGAGACAAGCAAAAAGGGACTGGTTTGTACTAAATGCTGACTTAGCAGTCTCTCAGATGAGTGAAATTCTCCAAAGCATCCAAAGTCTGAAGTAACCAGATTGCTACTTACTTTCAATTTCTTGAACCAGAACTACCTTTTAACTCGGTAACCTTTTTTTTTTTTTTAATGAACTTAGAATGATAATTTTCATCTTACAGAAATAATGAAATACAAACTCCCACTTTTAGTGTTTACAAGGTGAAAAACAGCTTGCAGAAGTCATGGGAATGCTATGCTGAAGTTGTAGCTACAATCCATTGCACCCTATTTACATAAAGGACTTTCAGGAATGTCCTTGTTCTTACCACACTGACATACTGTATTCCTTTACTTCTGAAGGGGACCAGAGGAACACAGTTTCATACCTACTGTGTAGGTCCAGGAAGACATTTCCATACCAGTGGAGATCCAGCATTTATACAATGCAACATAAAAATCCTGAAAGCTCTAAAAGATGTTTTCACTGTATTAGTGACGATCATTTTGATGTGAAACCTGCTTTAATGAATACCTGACAACTAAACCTCTTAAAGGAATGATTTCACTTGACATGAATGCATTCAGCTACTGTTTGTTGAATGATATTCTTCTTAAACAGCCAGCCAAAGAATATAGCGACACTGTAAATCAGGAGTTCACAACCTTAGCAGCACTCAGGGCCACGTTTGAAACCTGCCAGTGCTGTCAGGATGATGCTGGATTTCAGGATAAGCTCAGGGGGATTTGCATAAGCAGGGAGAGGCCTTCAGGAAGTCAGTGTTTGCTCTGTAGCCAGGCAGCAGTCCTCACCACAAACATTATCAAGGACTGCACACAGAATATCTCTTTCTCAGCCCGTATATTTATTTTTTCCTCATAAAATGTGGACCGACATAATGCCAGCCTCTGTGGGTCAGGCACTCACTGCTTTTAGGTCACTGTACTGGTTCACGTTCAGAGCAGCTTCTGTTGCCACTGAAATTCCAAGTTCAATTAGTTTAGGGATGGGGCTTTTTGAAAGCCCATTTTCTGCAGAATCAAAAAAATCAAACACCTAAAGAGATACATCCTGTATGCATAAGCGCCCCGGAAAAGTGCTTTCCAACCTGCCAAAATGAGTCAGAGTGCTGAGAACACCAACCAGGAGTACCAATAAACCCCGTAGGGTGTAAGAGATGAGTGCTTTTTGGAAAAATAAAAAGGCACGAGCAGATCTCGTTTCCAAAGGGCAGCCGTGCCTCTTCTTACCGGCAGGTGTCACATGGAAATAAGTTGTCACTTCAGCTGACACTGCATCCCCTGCCCGGGGCAACAAGCCTGGCCCCAAATCAAAGTGCCTGGGGAACGTGGTCCTGGCCGGGAGATAAACGGAGTTGTCCTCCACCTGGACAAGGAACAGAATCACCCACAGAGACCTTAAATCTCACCTAGGGGATCCGGCTAGCGTTTCAGGAGTCACCTCTCACTGGGTGCTTCTCTAACAGGACACACAACCCTCATACAGGGCAAGGATGCCTGACAACCGACCCTTAGCTGCTTCCTTAGCGGCACTAACCGTACTGACGCTTCATAACTGGTTTTTCAGGAAATATCACTATTTTGTGCCAGTTTAGCCTTCATTGCTCTTTCCACGAGGTCAGAGCTAGGTCCTCCAGGCTGCCAGATATAGACTGCCCAGCCCAGTGTAAATACACAGATGGGGATTTTATCAGGATGTGCAAGAGCAAGGCTTTGAGTGCTTTTTCTTTTCAGAAGCATTGAGATTCCCAAAGCATCCCTTTCCAAGATGTGAGTTGTGAATGGTAAGTAAAAAAACACAGGCAAATAGCAATTTCTCATCTCACAGCAATTTCAGAGCTTGAGGTAAACACTATATAGGTCATTTTCTAAAACACTTCAACAACTGCTTTTGCTCAGTGGGATTCTCTGGAGCTCAAATCTCTTCTCAGCCAGCTCACCAGAAACACTGTGGGCTTCAGCAATGCTGCACAGCAGCTGCACTCATCAGCCCATCACTGCGAGTGCATCATCTCCTAGAGGGAAACGGTCATGGAACCGCCAGGAACTCACCCAGACCTCTACACCACTGGCACTGCAACCTCCCCTGCTCCTGAGGACTTTACACAGGGAGCCTGCAAAAGAAGTCTCTGGGTGCCCCATGGGCTGGTCACATTGGTGACAGCCACACTGTGAGACCTTGGCTCTGCAGGGGAAACAATCAGTCGGACAGCAGCCCCAGGATAACAGGAATTTCACCCTGGTTAAGTGCCTTTGGCTGAGCTGGATCACTGCCAAGAGGGAGTGACAGCCATTCGAAAAGGAGAGAACTGGGCTTCGGGTCTGTCACACCCAGAAAGGAGGAGTCACCTGGGGGAACCCTCCACATAAGCAGCTGCTGGGCCACAAAGCCTCAGCTGCTGAGTGACTAGCAGTGGAGCAAATCAAAGCAATCGTAACTATTAAATATAAACATTGATTAGTATGGTTCATAAAGTCAGGAGTCATGCCGTGTTCTCCTGCTTTGGTTTTGCTCCTAAATGCTGCCATGAATGTGGGTATCTTTTCCAGAATCCATACAGCCTTGTATTTTGTACCTCTCCTGGAACAAATACAAAGGCTTCATGGAAACCCATTTTCAACAGCCCTGTGAAAATGTGGGACTGCAAACGTCTGACATCCCCCTGCATAGCTTCAAGTATCCTCAGGCCCATCTCCTGCTTACAGGCTCCATCAGCCTTCACTGGAATACCTTGAAATAGAGATGAATCATTTGTAAGGACTGGTGGCTAATGTTGCTTCCATCACCCTTTTTTGTGCAAGAGATTTTCAGTAAAATTTTAAAAGACCAAGAAAAGCATGAGTTTTACAGAAATTAAATGCTTCAGCAAAGGTTTAAAACTAAAGAATAAATGAATAGGGTGACCAACACAGTCCCTACAGCTGGGGGATGCTCAGGAAATCAAAACATAAGAGATTTGCTTTACTGGCTTTGAGCAAACAGCTCAGCTTGAGTAGCACAACTGGCACAGAAGCACATGTGGCTTTAGCACTATGCCACAGCACCGGGATTGAAATGACCCACACTCATTCTCACCAGAAAATAAGCAAGCTCACAACTGAAGTCATCATCTCGGGGTGGAGATGCTCTATCAGGGCTGCAGGGTGGCATTTCCCATGCACGCATGCAGCAGGGAGAGGAGCAGACCGAAAACACACAGAAAGAAGTGCTTGCTTAGCCTGAGTGCTGCATGGCCCCATCATTCCCATCACCTCACCATCCCTCTACTTCCCCCCAAACTGTTTCCAGCTTTCACTTTCCAGTCCTCATTCATCCTGGAGCTCTGGGAGGCTCACAGCAGGGAATGTGTCCTCTTGCACTTCTGCTACAGTGGCTACAGGCAGCAAGCAAACACCCAGCTGTTCCCATCTCCCTCTCCAGAGTACAGCTGGCATCTGGCACCCCAACATCTACCAGTGTTCAAGTAGGGAGAAAATACAAAAGTTATTTAAATAAACAAATTCACTCTGTTAATGCTATGTGTGGCCAAACCGGATATCCCAAGGCACATGGAGCAGCTCCTTAGCTGGTACAAAGTGTATCAGCAAAGGATATTTGCTCAGAGATTACAGCCTTGGGGAGCAAAAGCCAAGCCTTGTGACAGGGCAGAGATAAAAGAAACTGGAACTGAGAAAAAGAGAAGGGAGAAAAAGGAAAAATCAGAAGAAAATGAAATCTCGTCTTTCAACCCCACCTTAATGGGCGTTGAAGAGAGGCTAATGTTACACCAAACAGCAAAGCACGTGTTGCCCCAAAACTGTCACTCTGTACTCTGATGTATTTTTGCAATGGCTGAATATTGTGATTTTTTCATCAAGTGCAGCACCATCACTGGATGACCTGGCATTTCCCAGGGCCTGGAGGACCCCTCTCCTCTTATTCAGAGGGTGAAGGGTGGGAAAGGGGGCAGAGAAGGGGCCAGCTGGGCCAGGGCAGTGCAACTGCCAGGTGGCAGCAGGGCTGGCTCACCCTGGGAAGATGCTGCATCAGATGAACTCCATCCCAGTCATCCTTATGAATTGCCACTGAAAAGGCATTGGGAAGAGTACAGTTGTGGTTTGCTCCTCAAATTTTCCTTCTCTTGCAAAAGACCAGACTACAAACACAGAGATCAGTATTTTCTCCAGAAGAGTCTTTCCTGACCAAAGTCCAAACTGCCAGAAACGTGTCCCAGGCTGCTGCACATAAAATGACTCACCCTTTTCTCACTTACAGGTGGGGAACTGCCATCATTAAAAAACTTTTAAAATATATATTTACATGAAAAAAAAGTGTTATTCTTACGGTTTTATCCTCTTCACACTCAGTGTCTGCTGTGAGCCCAGCGCAGCAGCAGCCAAATTGCTTGGTTGTGTCAGAGCTCTGGTGGGGCAGGGACAGTGACTGGTGGGAATGAATTATCCCACTGCAGCCATGGCATATATCCCATCCTGTTTCTTCCCTTCTTCATCTCAGTGCTCCTTTCAACTGCAAACTTTCAAATTGGAGTTGTTTGTTTTTTCCCTAACCCAAAGCCCCTTTGCCTGTGGGGCACAGGTTGTGAGGGGTGATGAGAGATCTGCCACCACCAGGTCCTGCTGCAGCTACCAACAGGAGGGCACCAGGGAAGCCCCAGCAGGAGACCTTTAGATCCAGGAAAAGAGATGAGAGAGATGGTTTGGTATCAATGATTCCCAAAACATTAAAAGTTCAACAACAATGCTGTTATGAAACTTAGCAGAAACAGCTTAAAAATAACACTTGTTATGCTCCTACCTGGAATCCCACCACCAGGAAAACAAGGCAGGTGCTCATCTGGAGGTCCCACTGGGCTGTGGGACCCAGTACTAAGGGAGAACAAAATTTTAAAGATCCCAGGGACCTCAGCACCATCCCCTGAAGCACCTGGACAGATCCACAAGCTGGTTGACATCTTGACTGAACCACAGAGAGTATGAGATGACAAACAAGCATGGCAAGAGGCTGCCATTCACTGCCATCCCCAGGGGACAAGGGGAATGGCAAGAAAAATTGGTTTTGATTTTTAAGTGCTTCAAGAGGCTTTAAAAAAAATAATAGAAAAAAGAAAAAAAGGAAGACAGAGCGATGCAGGGCGTGGAGAAGCAGCAACAGCAGTGTGTGAAGGTGCGGCAGGGCAGGAGGATGAGTCAGTGTGAGTGGGTTGGGGCGAGGGCCATGAACAGGACTGGGGGAGTGGGGATGTGGGCAGGCGTGCAGCTCCTGCTCGGGGTCCTTGCAGAACACATGGGCTCCAACTGCCACAGGGAAAAAACAGAAAACACCAAAGACCTGATTTTACACAAAATGAGAAAGCAGAAAACTGATGGTTAATGGCTCCAGACTCTCTCCCGCATCCTGCACATCCGGCAGCTTCGCAGTCACCTGATCCTGATTTTAAGCCTAAAATGCTTCTCCCACGAGATGCAAAGCCCTCCTGCCGGGTGCACGGCCTGCTGAGCAAAGCTTTGGGAAGCGGCCGTGACTCCAGGAGAGCCTTCAAGCAGGAGGGGCTCAAAGCACCCAGCCCTCAGTCCCCTTGAAACAGCTTTCCATATTGAGTGATCATCATAACTAAACCAGAGCCAAGCATCACAGCAGAGTAGCAGCTAAATTACAGGGCTGGAGGTGGGGAAAGGCGGGGGTCTGACTGCCTGGCAATCAAAGAGGGCAAAGGAAACTTGAGCTCCGACACACTGTAATTGCACCCCAATCTGAGAACAGGCAGGAACAGAAATTTGCCTCTAAAAAAATCATGTTGCAATCAAATCTCTTTCCCTTTCTAATCCATAATTTGAAATACAAGTATTTTAATGCTTATATTTATATTTATATTATACTTATATGTAGACCACAGAGTGTTGTAAATTAAAAACTACCCAATATGCAAATCTAAGCTATATCCAGTAAGTTATATTCCATGAAACTGCTTGCAGGCAATGTCCCAGGAAGGGCAGCAAGGAAGGTGAGCACCAGGGTGGCTAGAACGGACAGAGTTTCATCTCACCTTTGTGCAGTACCTCCCCTCTGCAGAGGACATCCACCTCCCAGCCTCGAAGTCTCCCAGCTCATTACCAGGTGCCTTTCCTCCCCGCTGGCAGGGGTAACCAGCTGTGAAGGTAGCACACTGGGCAGCTGTTTCAGTATGAATTCGTGTACCCACAAAAAGCAAATCGTTGCAACCACGGTTTGGTGTAGTCTTGGAGTAGTTTCTGAGGTTTAGAAACCAGGTGAGATTTGGGCACTGAAGCTGACGGTGGCCGTGCTCAGCTCCGACAACAGAGACAGGGCTGCTCATACGTGCTGGGAAATGCTGCAACTGCGTGGGCAGAGTATGCTACCGTGGACACATTTAGAAGCACTTAAACTGACTTTTAAAAATACGTTAATTTTACACATCTACTACTTCAAGAGGTTGGGGTTTTTTGGGGTATGTTTTTTTAATTATTCAAAATAACACCCTTTCTCCCTGCTAAAATTTGTTCTGCATATCAATCAGAGTGAAGAGCAATCCTTTAGACCCTTCTCTGTGCACAACACCTCAAAAAAAAAATCAATAAATTATAAAGCCTTCTTTCCACAGCCATCTGTGTGGAGAAGGAAATCCCCAGTATACGTGTCTCCTGGCAGGGCCACTTTATCAAAATACCACTAAAAACACACATGGTTTCCACAAGAAGTTAAGAGGTTTTCTGAGGCCTACAGGCAATCCTGAACTGGCAGACCTGGAAATGTGCAGGGGCCCATTTGTAGGACCTGGGACGACATCTCTTCTGGGAGCTGTGCTTCAGCACACAACATGCTCATGGCACATGAGATGCCTGAGCCACTAGCACTTGCTGGCAGCAAATCTAATTACAATTCATCATTAAAAGTGGCAGGAAAACACAGAGGGAATTATTTATCTCTCAACTTGTAACAGAATGGCAAAGCTGGCCTTGGAGAATGACTTTTAAAATTTTTTCTCCTCAAAACACATAAAAATTACTAACAGACTCAAGTAAATTAATACTATGAATTAAGTCAGCAGTGCTGCTGCATAGAAATGAAGCTTGAACATCAAAAGCCTAGATATCAGCCCAAAGCAGGTGTCATTCCACTGATCCCTTGCCCAGGTCACACAAGGAGGTTTAGCTGGTTATGCAGATTTGTGGCCACAAGATTTGAGTTTCCTGCATCCCTTACTGAATGAGGCCTTTATTGATTTCTTTATTTTAATCAGATTTCTCTCATGTCACGCACACTCATCAAATCTGATTGGCAGGGCATGACATAGCAATACCTAAAAATAGCAGCAAGGAAGAGTCTCGCTCCACTTCCACCCTCCTCCCAAAAATCTGCCACACGAAGCTGCAGGGAGGTGGGGTCCCCCGGGACGGAGTCGGCCAGACAGCGTAATACGGATGCTGTTCCCATTGCAGGGGCACCGAGGCCAACAGCAAAGGAGCCAAACCCAGGTCTCTTGGAGGCACTTGGTTGCAAGGGATTTGCATTGACTGCAAAGGCAGTGGTACAGCCCAAGAGCTTCCTGGGCTGGAGTACTGGGGTCACTTCACAAGTGGGATCCAGCACCACTCACTAGAAGCGATAGTGATGGACAACATAAAAAAATCCCCACCAGCTCTAGATTTTCTGTGAGCTCTGGGCATGATCCTAGTCCCACAGAAGTGCGTGGGCGTTTTGCAGCTATTCCCAGTAAATGTAGATCTGTTCTCCTCTCCTTGTTTCCTTACTGTCTCTGCTTGGCATTCCCTCCTCCCCTCAGCTCTCCTTCCCTCTGCCGGGGTCACTGCCTGCAGCCCCAGGCAGGGATTCACCACCCATCCTGCGCCCTCCTGGAGGTGTGCGCAGCAGCTGGAAACCAGCCCATTTCCAACCAGCAACTACCCAAGTTACCTCCCACATCACCGGGGATCACTGGCTCCAGGAGCACAGCATCCAACGGGAAATGCCCGCCAGCCCCTGAACTGCCAGGAAGGAGCTAGCTGGGAAATGCCGCGTTTGCAACCTGCGCCTTTAAATTCATTTTACTATTACAGTCATTTCACTAACTACTTAATTGCAGCCATCTCTCTGCGTCTGTCTCGGTCCGACACCCACAGCTGCAGCCGCCCACGCCGCCACCCACGCCGGCCCACGCTCTGACTCATGCTCCGAGCCGTGCTCGAAAAGCCCCGCTCCCCGCCAAACGCTCCCTTCAAATGTGTGCTGCTACTTTGATCTATTTCCATAGATTCCTGTGAGTCATCTGATCTGTCTCTGATCTAAACCCAGTAGACTAGAGCCTACATGTATGGTGTTTTGCATGAATTTGACTTGAACAGAGGGCTGACCCTGCTGAACTGCACAGGCATACGAAAGCACAAAATTCCTGGGAACTTCTTCCAGGAGGGAATTGCTTACTTATCCAAAAAGAAGAGCAATTATTTCCTACTGAAAAGTCCCATAGTGCTCTAAAAAATTATACATATATAAAAAAATATATATATGTATGTATGTATGTATATAGTGGGGACAGCATTATTCTGGGATATAAGGCCACAGTGATGCTCAGAACCCCTTTCCATCAAATCCCTTCACAGACTTTTCCCACCTCCACCAGCTTGTTACCCTCTCCTCACTTTGCAGATGGCAGCACGGGGGTGCCAAACCTCAGGGTGCACTTTGGCAGGAGCGGGAGCCAGCCTGCCACTGGCAGCACCTCAGTGAAGGCACCGGGGATGATCTGTCCTGCACCTCGAGGCAGTGCAGTTTGGCTGCTGTCGCAGAGAAAGGCAGTAATGACACCCAGGCTACCACCGAGGCTTCAGGCCCACTATCTGGCAGATTTGTGGTCCCTCGTTATCTCAAACCCCGAGAGCTTCGCCCCAGGGATACCCAAATTCTTCCCAAGTGAGTATTTTCGCCTGGTGATCCATCCAGCACTTGTGGGTGGATCCACAAAAGCCATGGGGGAACATTTCTAAGCCTGCCATCTCTTCAAGCCATGATGTGGCTTGTGGAGGATGCTGTCACGGCTAAGTGTGGATAGCCAGAGATGCTCATTCCCACCCGGAGGCTGTTGGCCAGGTCATGCCAGCCTGCACCTGGGCTACCCCTCCCCTCCCACGGCCAGCACCACTGGCTGTGCCTGCACTCGACCTTGCGCATGTACCTTCCTCAAACACCGCCGCTGCAGCCACCAGCATTACTCCCATTCCACAGCCTCCCTGCGCGCGGCAGGCAGGCAGCATTCCTTCCCAAACGCTTCACAGGCAAGTAGCAGATGGTGCCTGTCACTAAAAGCAAATAAATGCTTTGGTGCTCTGATTTATCTGTGCAAACACCACCTGAATTATCAAGGACAGGAGGCCCTGTTGGAAACACCTTTCTTGGTGGATTTGCACTCGTTGATAACAAGCTCCAAGCACATGGAGTTCACACTTTACAGGGTGTATATCACTAATGGCTTATTTAGGTTTGCACAGATGTGTTTGAAACACAATTAAAAAAAAAAAGAAAAAAGAGAGAAGCCAGATGGGTTTCATGAAGTTGTCACAAGGATCAGTCCAAGACATGCCTCAAATGCTAAATATTAAGAAAAAAAAATTAAGATGTGAAACTTGAAGCCTACACCTGAGCTTCCCGAAGTCCATGGCAAAGCTCCTGTCACCTCCCTGCGAGAAGAGAGCTGCAGGCATGCAATTAGAGATGGGAAACCCAGGGCCAAATTGCTTCCCCTTGCTCCCTGGGTATAAAACCAATTAACTCCCTTCTGCACAGCAGATGAATAACAGAAAGCCAAATCTTCAAAGCTTCCCAGTGGCTGGTGTTTGGGCTCACCCTTTTATATTCCCCATCCATCCTCCTAATGGGTCTCAGCACTGCCATCATGCCTGGCACCAGGGGAGACTTGGGAACCTGTGGCCATCCATCTCCCGCTGCAAAGTGCAGCCCAGCTGTAAAGGAGCTCTGGGAGCCAGAGGTTTATTTAAACCAAGCCGGTGGAGCTGGGCACTCCCTGCACCGTGCACAGCTGGTCTCAGCTCTCCCTGGGAGTGCTGTATCTTCCAGCAATTCCTCCTGGTGAGCACTGCAGGGTGTGGCATAGGGAATGCTCGGCCAGCCTGGAGGGGGGCTGCTTCTTCGTGTAAACATCTTGGACCAGTGAAGCATGGATCTCAGTCTGGTAATTTGTCACAGGAATAACATCTGCATCAAGAGGGTGACCAGCCCTGATGCAAAATGCGGCTGTGCCCCATTCCTGGACACCCCAAAAGGTGCCAAAAATAGCCAAGTGTCCCAGGGAGCACGGCAAGGATCGCCAGCCAGGGGTAACACTCCCTGGGTGTTTTTTCCAGGAAACCTACAATTATGTGGCACTTCAGTACTGAACAACCCCTTCTCCCTTTTTTCCTCGGTTGTTTTTGTTCATTTTCTTTCATTTTGTTTTTGTTTGTTTTCAGGAGAACTGGGGGAGGAGGAAGAGAAAGGGGTAGAAAAAACAGTGTGTGATTTGATTTGAATTACATTGCAGTTTCCCTGTGCTTTTTTTATGCTCAATGGGAATGATGCATGCAAGTCTGGGAAAACAGCATATTTTACCAGCCTGGAAAATATTGCCTTGGGCCTAACCCAAATTTTCACCAGTTTCACTGGAAGTTCAATAATGTTTTTTGAATAGCCTGAGCGGCAACCTGTGATACCTGGAGTTCTAGGAAAATAGATATTATATGGTAACTGAACCCTCAACAGTCTCAAATATTTTTAGGGTGTTGATGGCCATCAGCAGTACTGAGCATCGTGCTCAGAAAGCAGCACTCAGCCCTTGCCAATCCCTTGCAGCACTTCCGAGTGGGAAGCAGCAAGGCAATCAAGTCGCAAGAGGGAGAATTTCTGTCTTCCAGGTCTATAAAGGATATGCAACATATAAGCAGAATCAAAACGAATCACAAAACCACATGGAAACTGCCTGATTTCCCCTATTATTCCTAGCACATCAGCTCTAAATGATACACCCCAGAAGAGCTGCAGTTAAAATATGGTTGTTTATTCAGTTATTTCCATACGTGTCTTATTTACTTAGGATCAAGACAAATACTACTCGCATGCCTGCTCTGCTGGCATTAATCATCTTCTGCATCTTGGGCTGCCGGGGATGCAGGAGGTGGGAGGAACATGACAGCCATGTGTGTGGGCAGGCACAGAGGTGGGTGTTTGCCTGTTGGAGCAGAGGTTTGGAGCAAGCCAGGGTGAACGTTCAAATTCAGAGCCTTCTCAGGGTCTTGCACAACACTCCAGGTTTATTTATTAATTTTTTGGCTTAAATATCCTTCCTTTGCAAATATTATCTGTGATCAAGGGGCATATTTTTGGGGTTTGCTGCTTTGAGATAAGGTGGGGTATTTGCTTCCCTTTGGTGGAGGCTCACACCTCTGTGGCCTTTGAACACGGATTTTCAGCCTGGCATCTCTGCTGCATCTTGGCACTCAGCTGCTCTCCCCACGAGCCCTCCCTCTCCATTCAGAGCTGCTGAAAGCACCTTGGCTGTGTGTGAATAGGGGAACATTTGTTCCCGCTCGCTCCGGCACAGGGAGGGAGCTGCGTGTCAAGGAGTGACGTTGGTACAGCGCGCAGAAGCCCCACCAATGTGGCCTTTCACAGCGCGGGTGCCAAGGCGCGGGCGCTGCTGGCTCCACTCGCAGCAGCAATTGGATCCATTCAGAGGAGCAAAGCCACACTGCTTGGGAAGCCCCGGGCCGTAAAGCCACGGCATCGCTTTGCGGAGGGGAGGCAGCCCACAGACACCTGACACAGCGATGGGCGTTACGGCTGTCGCCCCACCACCAGCTCTCTGCACCTCCCCAGCCGCTGACTCCTTCACCAACACAAACCCTTTTTCAAACATTTATTTAGCTTAAGAAAATAGTCAATTTCACTTGGAATGTGGTCCTAGTCTATTGATTTTAAATAGATTAATTCCGTATTTAAACAAACAAAGGCAAAAGAAACGCTCTTGCACCAACTCTAGTAAACCTGATTAGAGCAAGCCTGATCGAACACTCCCAAGTTAAAACACCTCAATCCATCTGTGCACAGCCACACTGACAGCCAGTCCCTTAGGTTAAGCCCCACTGGCAGTGTACACCATTTGGGGTATTAACAAATTTAATGTCTGAATGTCCCCTTTACCTTGGAATTACAGAATCAATTAGGTTGAAATAGATTTGCAGTCATTGAGTTCAACCATAAACCTAACACTGCCATGTCCACCATGAAACCATGTCCGTAAGTGCTACATACCTTTTTATTTCCCACCTACTTACAACAGCAAGGAAACCTGTAACATCTCCTACTGATGTGGTTCAGGACCCAGCTGTGCCCACAATGAATTAGGTGATTTTGCAGCTTGGACAGCAGAACAACTCCCTTTTTTGGGAGCCCTCTGCCGTAAACAGAGCCTGAGTTGGCATTACAGGAGTGCTGATGTCCTACTGACCTGAAGATCAGCCTTGCACAGACAAATCTCATGCAAACAGCAAAGCAAAAGCCAGTGTCACCCAGCTTTACCTTCTGCCACCAACTTCCAGAGACCACAAGGTAGGCTTTAATCTCACCAAAGCCTGAGGCACTGTGGTAACATCCATCCTCTTACATCCTCCCTTCTCCATCCTTCCCAATGAAAGTCTTCAGCAGAGCAAAGAAGAAAACAGGTAAAAATGTAGCATCTGATTAAATATGCTTTCTGCCTTCTTTTTAGATGACAAATTTTGGTAAAGACACTGAGGTGGGAGCCCAAGGAGGGACAGGCTGCATCCCACCCTGCCCAGGGGAAATGTAATCACCACAGGCCCTGGGGAACAGGGGCCATCTGGTGCTCCTCTCCCAGCTGCACCAGGACCACTTTGATTTCAGCTGGGGAGCTAAATGTAAAAAAAAAAAAAAA
>VZTD01003683.1:1300039-1340895 GCA_013397725.1 Rhagologus leucostigma
AAAAAAAAGTAAAAAGTCACTGTATTTTGGTTCCTTTCACCACGGACCAAGAGGGTGGTGTGGGAATGGCAAATGGGAATTCAAGGTGATCTGCAGAGCAAAAAGGACCTCATGCCTTTTCTTCCTTCTTTGAAATACATATAAAAAGTAGCTTTAAAGGCTAATTCTTCTGTCTTCTCTTTAACAATGGAAAGAAAAACATAAACTTGGCATTTTTGCCCTCAACTACGAAGACTGTAAATTTATTTTGGGAGAAAGCAAAATGGCACCTCAGAACCTAACACGTTCAAGACTCCGCGCGCTCCAAAAATAAAGCTGAGCATCACAAGGCAGACAGCCCTGTCAGCAGGCTCTGTGTGGGGATCGCCTGCCCCTGTCAGAGCAGATTTCATAAGGCTTGATAGCAAAGGCATCTGGTGAGGGCTCTGCTGTCTAATCCTCAAAGCGCACCTGATATTGCAGGAAGAAATCTTGGATGTACTCAATAGTCACACTGTCAGACTGGGGCTCCGTTTAGCACCAGGAGCTGTTTCTAGAGAGCTTGAGAAAAAGTGAGGGAGTGGGAAAGAAGGAAGGAAAAGGGAATAAAATACAGGATGACACTTACATAGATGTAATGGCTAACAACTGACTTATTTTCTACCCGTATGTCTTGGGGTGACTTTATGATGTGTATCCCCTATTGCCTGCTCTATGCCCAGACATGAATCCTGTGCCTTTCTGTGCCTTTAAAAGTGGGTCCGAGAGAAAGGGAGAAAAAAACCCGAGCGGTTTTGTGTTCAAGGACACAGAGATAACATCCCTGCATTCTGCCGCTGCGGAGCAGAGGAAAGCACCTTCCTGCTCTTCCCGGCTCTTGGCTCCTTTTTCTCAGAAGAGAGAGATAGAGAGTTAAACTCCTTTGCTTCCCTGGGACTTTGGATTCCTCTTCTTCTCTTCTGGGCTGTTCGGCAACATCAGAACCTCACTGGGAGGCCTTTCCACCGAGGCCTCTGAAATGGAGGCATGGACGGGGTCTGTGTTTTGTCTCAGGCAGGGACAAATTCAGAGGAATGTCCAAAATGAACGTCCTCTGATAGAAGGCAGGTTACAGCCACCCCTCCCACACCAGGTTCAGGAAGAAATTCCTTGGAGGAAGGTGAAAGGGAAAAAAATTATTTATTTAACACAGTGCACGGCAGGCACGGGAGAAGAATAATGCTAAATAATAAAACCTCTTGCTGTGGAGAAAACCTGGGTAGCTTTCAGAGTCCTTTGTGTGGGTGTGGTCTCTCTCTCTCCTCTTCGGAGCTGGAGTTCGGTGTGGGCCCCTCCGGGCCTCGGTGGAAAGGCCTCCCAGTGAGGTTCTGATGTTGTTGAACAGCCCAGAAGAGAAGAAGAAGCCAAAATCCCAGGGAAGCAAAGGAGTTTAACTCTCTATCTCTCTCTTCCGAGAAAAAGGAGCCAAGAGCCGGGAAGAGCAGGAAGGTGCTTTCCTCTGCTCCGCAGCGGCAGAATGCAGGGATGTTATCTCTGTGTCCTTGAACACAAAACCGCTCGGGTTTTTTTCTCCCTTTCTCTCGGACCCACTTTTAAAGGCACAGAAAGGCACAGGATTCATGTCTGGGCATAGAGCAGGCAATAGGGGATACCACATCATAAAGTCATCCCAAGACACCATAGAAACATTCCTGTTGGAAAATACTGTATTAGTTGTCTCCCAGTACTGGAGGCTCTATAGGACACCTTGATCTTGCACAAGGCAAACACGGTCCCTACAGTGGAAAATTGGTGGGGTTTTGTTCCAGCAATGGGAATGGATCATTTCCGGAATTAGTACTCAAAGTCATTACAATGGTATACCAGGCTTTAAAATATGCATTGGGTTTTCCTGAGTAAATCAGCATTTACATGATGAGAGCACAGGGGGAAATCCTCTAGACACCACAGAGGAGTTTGTTAATTTGTCGTTATGGAGTTTTGATAGATGGTCCTTGATGTGTTTCCTACACTCCTGGAAGTTGCCATCGTTATACAGGGACTGGGTGTGCACCAGCCCCAGGAGTGATGTACTGTAGCAGGCAGCCCCAGCAAAGAGCTGTCATTCCCGCAGGTAAGAGTCTGAGCATCCTGCTCCCTCCTCCTCCTCAGAGGCCAGTCACCAGCACAACTTCCCTACGCGCGCCAGAAATACAGAGGCAAGGTTTTCCACTGCATCCCAGTATGAGGATGACCTGCGGAGCACCCTGACCCTCACGCTTTACTCCCTTTGCACTACAGAAGAAAAGGAGACTGTTTTGGGGATGCAGGGTCTGGCTCTGCTGCAGCAGCTGGCTCACAAACCAGGCAGTCCTTACCGCAGGGACCCCCTGCACTTTCTCTGTTGAAGTAATTTGTGTGGGAATGATGACACTGTCATTAAGGGTAGATGTTAATAGCGATATCCACACAAAGAGTGTAATTTCAGCTGCTCTGTTCAGGCTGTAGCCCACAAACATCAATGAGCAAGGTGAATAAATATGCACATGTCCCTCTGGGATCACTCCCCTGACTTGCTTTTCGTCCTAAACCATGGTGAACTGAAAGCTACAGTCACCTCCACTGCAACTCGGTATTTAGGCTTCATGGAAAAACAATAAATCTTTACATTCAGAGAAATGGCTTGAGGTGTTATCCAGCATTCCCTGACCCAGGCACAGCCTTTGCTCCCATCCCCTTTGCAGTGAGGAGCCCAGGGTTCCCCAGCCAGCCATGCCAAACGTACCAGGCACTGCATGGGCACCTGGGGCTGTCAGTGTTCCTGCTCCGCTTTTCACCTGAGCTGCTCTCTTCGGGAACGCTGTAACACCCATTAATTACTACTCTGAGCAACGTGATGGATTGGGATGGGTTTGGGCTTTGGAGGGGGTGTGGGGACAGCAGTTCGGTGGGATCCAGCTTTCTCCATGCCTGCATCTCTTCCCCTCGCTCAGGCGGAAAACAACAGCTGTGACAAGCGGGGGAGCAGCATCGCCCACTCCCTACTCCCACTCGTGCCAGGAAGAAAACAGCCTGCTCTCAGTTCCTCCTCACTTCTGTCGGCTTCCAGCAGCGCTGGGCTGCCAGCAAGGCAAGAAGTCATGTCAGCAGAGCGGGTGCAACTCCAGAGATAGGGGGAGGTCACTGATTAAACATCTCATTGATTCTTTTCCAAGGACGGGAATTACAGAGTGCCTGAAGAGCTTGTAAATTGTCATTGTTACGGGATGAAGTTCACCTATAGTAGCCAGCCATGAGCAGAGACTGTCAGAGTCAATGATTAGTTATTTATTTCCCTGGATTTCCACAATACTAAGGCGGCACCCATCCAAAAAGCTCTGGGCTCAGTGCCATGATTTCAAACACGTACATCCGAAGTTATCCACCCCCTGTCAGCCTCACCCCCAGCAACACCCAGCTGTGAGCCTTGGGTGGGGGGAAAGAGAAGGGGGGAAAAAAATAAGGAGAAAAGAAGAAGCCATCCCCTTGGCCATCCCACCCTTCTCTGGGAAGAGCAGGACCTCCCTCTAATGCTCAGTTACCTAAATTCTCTCCATCTGCAAGGCAGGACACAGGGCAAAGCCGGTGTCAGCTAACAGCACTGCCACAGCCTTACCCTGCAGCCAGGCTCAGCTAGGGCCTCCTCACATCCCTGCAGGTCACAGGGATGCAGGTGGATCTCTAAATCCTGGTTTGTGAGCAGTTAAACCAGGATGGGAGACCGTCCGCAAGGCGAGGGAGAGCTTTTGAGCTTTTTCTCAAGCCAGGAAAGGGAACAGTGCCTCTTAATATAGCAAGGGGAGTAATATAAAAAGAGTCTTCCCTATCTCCCACCTCCCATCCCTCCTACAGCCCGACTTATTTTAGTGCCTGGCTACACCCCGGCATGCAGAAAACCATTAGGGTTGCCAAACGCCTGTTTCAGGAGACAATTTACATACACAAAATAATTTAGTTTTTGTTTGCTGCTCCTCACTGGAACACCTGCCGCTAAGGCTGGCCAGCAACCCTGCTGACAGCTCCTGAAGTTTCAGCAAACTTTGCCTGCTGGTTGGGAGCAGACTGGGCCTCCTGGCCCCGAATCCCAGAAAGCTTCTCTGGTCCGGGCCGTGCCTCCAGGTCTGCTGGTGGCCAGGCTGCAGGGACAAGGGGAAGGGCTGTATCGGGTCCCTGCCCACCCTGGCATCTGCCAGGGCATCAGGGGGGACGTTTAATGGGTCATGGCCACACGACACCACGGCTGTCAGCAACGCAGAGTCCTTGGTTTTGGAGTGAGGACAGCGATACCCCAGCTGCGGTGGGCTGAGGAAACCTCCCCTCCCACACCAGCTCTCTGTGTCCCAGGGAGAGACATTAGTCAGAGCCACAAGGTGAGGTCACAAAGTCACATACCGAGACCACAAGGGCTGTTTACATGCAGCTTCGGAAAAATGCTAAGCAAGTAGGTCTTTTTAGAAGAAATCCTGCAGCTTCCCCACTTTTCAGTGGCGCTCAGCATCCCCCTCCTAGTCCCAGCAGAGCAGAGCTCTTGTCCTGTCCCCTGGTACAGGGCACATCTGCCAGAGCATCTCTGCATCCCAGGAGGCTGCACACTGACGACCCCAAGCTAATGACAGCTGTTCCTTAATTTTTGGTCGAACTAAGTATTTTCCATCACAAAGGCACTCGCAACAGAATTCAGTTGTTGGTGAAACATGCATACGGATGAAAGCTGCCACTTTATAAATGAAGGCTTCTCCATTAAAAAAAAAAATCTTATTTTATGGGGTTTCATTCTAATAATATTATTTTTACCTATTAAATTACATGTCAGAAGTAGTTACTCTATCATGTCATATTATGACAAGAATAATAGTTGAAATATTCTCCTTTTACTTGCCATTACAATCACAAAGAGAAGCTGTTATCTGGTGCTGTTCAAGACATCTTTTCTTTGTTCTAGATCAAAGTGGCTCCTGTTTGTGCCCCAGCAAAGTCATCAAACCATTTTGTTACGACATGAACATGAGCCACTTTGATCTAGAAACAAAGGCGAGGGAGATTAATCAGTATCAAGTCAAACCGCTCTTAATTAAAAAATTAAAAATAAAAATAGCTGAAGCTCTTACATCATGCTATGATGTGTAGGTAATTGTAAGGCATGTAATGCGCTGCCTTTAGAGGGATGACACAAAAAGTTGGAATGGTAAAACATCCACACACGCTAACCAGATTTTCCTCAAGCAATCTAAAATTTAAAAAAAAAATTTAAATAATTTTTAAAATAGTAATTAGAAAAAGATTTTCCCAAAATTCCAACTTGTGAAAAACTGAAAATATTTGTGTTTGCTACTAATTCAGTAGCTACAGATTATTTTCCTTGTGACATTTCATAAGAACCCTGAAATCCAATGAACTTTATGTCCCTATCATATGTTGGGTTTATGAAACATCATCTTCAGATAATGTCTGCTAAAGCCCAATTTGGTGAGCAATGTATTATCACAGAAATTTGCTGAATTCTTTCTGAACCAGGTGATCTCCAAGGACAAAAAAAAATCAGATTTAGTGAATCCAGAATATTTCAAAGGCATGTTTCTGTCTCATCAAGAAGATCCTAGATAAATAATCTAAGATTTTTCTTCAAGTTTACAATACATTTATAAATTAAAATAGCAAAATAAATTATCAAAATACTTTGATAAAAATATTTGTGCATTAATTGCATAGGGTTTTTAAAAGGTCAAAAGACATCCCTAAATCCTCAATTTCAAGATCAAAATATTGCAGGTTTAGGGATGAAGTAAGATTCTCTTGTTTTTCTCATCAGCTGTACTGGGCATGTCTTCTGTGGAGTAGGGGAAGGAAAAGCCCCACCAGCTCCACCGTGCAGAAGCCTTGCTGGAGGCTGCAGTGGCAGCAGGAGAGGTCTGAAGGACCAGGGGTTTGTGTTCTCCTCTGGTGGTCCTTAATAAACTCTGTCTCCTGCCCCTCTGCTGCAGAGCGTCTCTGCTTTCCCTTTGGTTTGCTGTCCCTCAGCCTTGATCGTTGTTTTCATTTATGCAAACCCAAAGCCGCATATTTTAAAGGACTCCAGCAGATGCAAAGCACAACAGCTGGATATTAATGCAGCTTGGCATCACAACCATTTGGGACCTTTTTTTTTTTTCCTTAATTAATGCTCTACCATATTACAACAAGGAAACAGTTTCTCTTCTTTTATTACCTACCTAACCCTGAGCCAAGTATTAAATAAGACTTAATTTAATTAGTTCTTATATTTTCTCTTCTTGCAAGATTATTCAGTAACACAAGGTTCCTACCCAGCTCCCTTTCTTGCAGGCAGATAGAAATCCTGCTGATGGTGGTGGGAACACCTCAGACACCTCATTTACATGCAAGACGGATTACTGGCTTATGAAAAGTAGAGATATTTTCAACCAGTCCTGTGGTTCACCTTTTGCTTTGCCACACATTCCCAAGCTGCTCCGTTCTTCCCGCCCTTCTGCAGCGTGTGGGGATGCCACCAGCTTCAGACCCCACTCCCAGCAACACCGGGCTTGTCCCACCTTTGGGTTGCTCCAGAAAAATTAAAGCTGTGAACTGTAGGTTCAAGGGTTATATCCTGGCATCCCCTTATCCTGCTGGCATTGCTTCTTTCCCTCACCCACCCCCAGCTTTTCTCTGCAGACTAGGTGAGCCAGTTTTCTTCACCCTGGTGTTTTGAAGGAAGGAAATTCATCTGGTCTCCACTCTTAAGCACGCCCCTATTTGGAATGGACCTCTGGTGTTCCCAGACTGCCTGGACATTTGCAGACAGATGACATCCTGCCAGCTCCTTCATCAGTCTGCCCACCAAAAGCCTGGCTGGAGACCAGGACTGCAGCATCTACTGCATTCCCAAACTCCACCACTAAATACCCAATTACCCAGGCTGCTGCCCCAACAGAGCGGCTCTCATTCCATCAAGGGGAGGCTTCTGCTGGGATTGGAAGTCAGGGAGTCACCGCTGTGTATGCCCAAGGTAGAACCCGACCAATGGGGACCTTGAGGGATGGGACTGCTGGAACAGAGCTCTCCAAGGGACACAAACTGCATCAACATGGGTTGGAGCAAGCCTGAGTCTCATCCCAAAGCTCATCCCGAGTAGGAACAGCAGTGAAATAGGGCTGTGCCTCCAACTGAGCCCCACGCTGTCCCTGGTGCTCGTTCTGGGCAGTGAGCCACAACAGCAGCTGTGGAGTATGCTGCTGAAGGGTTTGACACCACTGACATGTGGACACTGCTAACCACGGCTCACCACCTTGATCTGGCCCTTGGGTGACCAGCAGCAGCAACACATGCCAGGCAGCCGGGAGTAGATCTGGCTTTAGAAATCCTGCAGATACTTTGACTTAGGAGTGGGCATCTCATCCTTTTGAGGCCCAATAAATAACCTACACGATGTGATTAGTCACTCAGTATCAATTGACATTGACAGCCACAGCTCTGATGGAGCACAGAAAGCAAAGCCCTTGCAAGGAGCCCTTGGGAAGGGGATGCAGTGTCACATCACACAGATCATCTCTGAGGAATAAAAACCTGTGTCCCAGGCTTATTAGCTAGGCAGTGCCTGCTCCACAAAGCACACACTTCCAGCCAAACATGGGGAATATCACCTTGAAGCAACAAATTACAGCAAAACCCAGAGCCTCGGGACAAATGCAGCCAAGAGAATGAGCAGGACCCAGCTCTGAGATTTTCGTTCAGTCCAGAGCAGAAAACCCATCGGCTGAGTCAGGCTGCTCGGCTGTGAGTCACATCCATCAATTTCCCAGCACCCCTGCCAGCAGGCTTGCCCGAGCAGGGGCTACAGCCTGCCTGCTGCTGGCTCTGCCCTCAGCACCCACCTCGGCTCTGCCTGTGGAAAACCAGGAGTGACACTCCCAGAGAAGAGCAAGGAGAATTCTGGACACGAACAGTGTCAGGAGGAGACATCAAACAGCAGCAGCACTACAAGGGGAAGGGAGAGATTGATGGGAAGGGTGAAGAGGCAGAAGAAGCCTGGGCAGGAGTGGGTGCCTGGTTCAGGTACTGGCAACAGCATGCTAGGAGGCTTTGGAGTCTGAGAAAAGTACTCTGCAAAAGGAAAAACACATTCGAGCAGCGAGGTGAAAGGTCTGGAAAAAGCGGCGAGCGAGAGAGAAGGAGTAGGAGGAAACGTGGGCGCAGAAGTAGGTGGTGCCACATAGCAAGTTTCTGATGTAGCCGGGAAAGGCATCCAGAGCTCCCAGTTTCCAGGCCCACACCTTCACCAGGAGACCATCTGTGCTCTCCCAGGGGGAAGGAGCCCCCAGGTCAGGCAAGAGCGTTTTCCTCATTCTGCAAAAAATAGCAGGCGGTGCTGAGGCTCGGAACAGCACCGCTTCCCAGGGTTCCTGCACTGGCGGTGACGCTCCGAGCTGGGTCTGTGCCTGCCAGTACCCACTCTGTGGGAGAGCTGCATCACTGCTCTGGGACCTGCCATACTCACCTGCCTCCTAAAGTGGTGTCTCTGCTGATGTTTTAAAAGCATCAGATGATAGCTTGGGGTTTTTTCTCCCAGTGCACAGCCATAGATAATCCAGTTCCTCCCTTTGGAACATTTTAATGAGGGTTTTAGGTTGGACTCTTTTTCTGATTAAAGGTTGTCTTTCAGGAAGAGAGTCGTTCCCCCAGATTCTGATGAATGCAGACTGTAGAGCACAGCAACCAAACAGTTCAGCGGTGGGTCTCTTCTTTCTGTTTTTTCTTTTTCACTTCAGCCTTAATTAAAAGGAAATTCTAACAGTTCTGAATAGGGATTCTTTTTCCTGGTATCATTTGTGTTTGTGAGAGCAGGCAGAACATTCACCTGTTTCCCCAAGTCCTGATGCTGAGGCACCATGGGGGTGACTCACAAGCAGTGTCAGGAATGCCTTCAGCGTGGTGCTCAGCTGCAGTGAGGGCACATCCCCATTGCACTGGCCTCATCCCCTGCAGGGCCCTGTCCAGCACGGCCTTGAACACTTCCAGGGATGGGACACCCACAGCTTCTCTGGGCAGCCTGTGCCAGGGCCTCACCACCCTCATAGTGCAGAACTCCTTCCTAATAACTAATCTAAACCTGCCCTCTGTCAGTCTGAAGCCATTACCCCTCGTTCTGTCACTACGTGCCCTTGTCAACAGTCCCTCTTCAGGCTCTCTTGTAAGCCCCCGTTAGGTATTGAAAGGCTGCTGTAAGGCTCCCGAAAGCCTCCTCTTTTCCAGGCTGAACTAATTCAGCCCGTCTTCTTTGGAGAGGTGGTTCAGCCCTTTGACCACATTTGTGGCTCTTCTCTGGACTCATTCCATCAGGTCCACGTCCTGAGGTTTAGGTGTCCGAGATCAGGAGACTGAAATATGGTGCAGCAATTCTGGAAGTCAAGATGTAGCTCGTCCGCATAAAACAAGGCACCTCTGGCAGGCACTTCAGCTGCCCCTCACAGGGTTGGGAGCAGGGCCAGCAGCAGGTGACACATCCAGCCCCTTCCCTAGCGTGGCTGCAGAACTGCCCAGAACCCCTAACAGTGCACACATCGAAGTGCTTTGCAAACACCACAGCCCATGAGGAGCAGAACAGGTCCCATTAATCTAACAAAGAGGGTGTAGAGCAGGGGGAGTGATGGCTGCGCCAGCCTCACTGCCAGCCAGGGGCAGGACACAAGGAAACCAGGCAGTGTGGGTCCCTCAGTGTCCCCTGCCAGCAGCACACACCTCCTGGGTGCATAGGGCTGCCAGAAGCTCCAGCACAGCCACAACAAGGAGCAAACCAAATCAGCCTTTTTCCATCCCATGGGAACGCAAACTTTTGACACTGGTGGAGAGGCCCTGTCGATGTGAGCCGTGCATTTACATGTCTCCGCTCTCTCCCTGTGAAATGCAGGTCCCAGTTTTGCTGTGTTACCTGTAATAAGCATTTAATGCCACGCATTCAGGATCCCGTGTTCGCCCTGTGGAAAGTTTCTCTTCATGCATCAGACTCAGAGAACAAAGCCCGGACTGTTTAGCCGCAGGATTTAACCACCTGTTGTAATACCTGGTTGATCTAATCTTTTGTTTTAATTAAAAGCCTTTCAGTTTGGTTTGCAGGTTTTTTTCCTCCCTGCACCCAATGTCGGCTTGCCACCTGCTTCACCAGCTCTGTCTTGGCTGTGGAGTTCACATCAATCCTCTTCATTGCCTCCAAAGGCATGGAAATGGATAGAAAATAAACAAATCCACTTCAGCAAGTGTCCAGCCTGAGACCCAGCACTGTCTGGCCACTGCTGGGCACAGCAAAGGGTGAAATGAAACAGCTGCCACAAGTGGGGAGCCAACAAAGCAATTTGCAGAGTGTCTGCTGCTCTCCAGGCCAGCTCATCTCTATTTGAGGGAAGAAACCAACTGCCTTTGGGCAGCGAGATGGGATCCCGCTCCACCGACACCCAGGGGATTGCTTTGGACACCGAGAGAAAGATGTTTGCGTGAAGTTGAGATGTAAACTTGGTTTCAAGCACTGACATGAATTCTCCTCTATCTCATAATTAAAACATACACAGCTGCATCAGGGATCTCCTGCAGTGGATGCATACACTAAAATGGCCACTTTGAATATCATTCCGACTTTTCTCCTCCACAGATTTAAATAAAACCCAGACTCCACCAGCCAGCAGAATTAGTTTTAGCCTTTTGAGTAGGTCACTTCAGAGAAGGAAAATCAGCAAATCAAAAAACAGTATTTCAGAAAATGCCCCCACCACTCACACTGCAGCCATGCACCGGTGCTGCCTTCCCCAGCCACTCACAGCAGCTCCTTGGCAAGATACTCTCCATCCTCCTTCCCATTCGGAATTCTTTGTTCCTCTCAAGCTTCAAAAGCTTTTCTTATCCTTCTGAGGAGCACAGTGACAAGCCCTTCAAAACTGGCCACATGCCTAACACACCAAAATAATTTGAAAACTCTGTATTCACACTACTTCTGGCACTTCACCTGCCAGTGCTACCAGTACAGCAGGGAATCCAGCAGGGCCCCAGCCAGCCCTATGGAGTCACCTTCAGCTAACATGGCCACCTGTGAGAACGAAAGGCCAAAACATTATCCAAAAAGAGTGCAAGCAACTCTTCGGGAATATCGAGTGGCTGCGTTTTTCCTTGCCTTTCCCCTGCTTTTGCAAGAGGTACATTAAAAGCCAAGACACCTTTGGTGCCATCACCACCCACAGCATCCAACACTCTCCTCCACTTCCCCAGAGGCGGCTGCTGCTGGGAACCAGCGGGTCCGGCCAGCGGGAAAACGGGACACAGCGGAGACGGCTGCTCCGAGCCTACCACGCCGTGCCGCCGAGACCTGTCAGGATGTGTCACAACACGCGGCGTGTCGTGCCTCACCGCTCTGTCGAGCAACAAGCCCTAAAAAAAAGGGAAGGGAAAAAAAAAAAGGATTCGGATCTAATACATGAGTGGGCCGGTATGTGCAAGAGAGATGAATATGAAGTAAAACATGCTGGATGCTACAGTAATAACCGGGCGCACGCGGAGAGGCTGGAAGCGAGCCAGGGAGGGGAGATACGAGAGGGATGCTCTGAGCTCAGTCTGTGCGTGGCAGAGAAGCTGCAGCTCCTGAATGAGCGCGAGGCGGATCCCGAGGCTGCCGCGTGGGCGTCAGGCTGACACTGCTCCACCAAAACCAGTGGGAGCCCATGTCACCCCCAGGCTGGGGCTGTGCCCCCTGCCAGGCTCAGCAGGGCGTTCACCAGACACCCGGTGTGTGGGGGAAAAGCTGGATTTTGTCTCTTAAAAATAACGCGCTTCTTATACGTGTGTCAAGCCCAGTGAACTGTGGTGCCAAGCACAGAGAGGGGTGACTCCCTGCGAAACACAAGAATGTGTCCCTCAGTATTTCTGTACTAAGGGTGGGACCAGCTCACACTTCTTTGTATGGCAATGCTGAACCTAAGGGCCCCTCTGGCAGCGGCTTGGTGTCCGTGCAAATCCCATTTTGGGGACCAGTGGGAGGAGAATGGAGGTCACAGGCAGGCACCCACTGCCAAGCAGCATCCCTGCCTCCATTCCCTGCCTGTCGGAGGCGGCGGGAGGAAGGGCTGCCTTCCCCAGGTCCCGTGGGCGTTCGCATGGCCCCTTCGCAGCGGCCAAACACACATTTACGAAGAGCAAACTTCTAACGGCATGGGGATGAGTCATTACGGGGTTTCAAAATGCGTAAATATGATCACATCCTAATTCAGTGTGTCACAACGAGCTACCCTGCATCTGCGGGGTTACTCGGCTCCGCAGAAACCTCGGAAATTCCTGCCCAGCCTTGTGATGCAAAAATTCATCTGTATTCGTGTCACTGCATGCAGAGAGTTAATGTGGTTTTTAGTTGTTTTCTTTTATTTTGGCACTGGATTTCAGTGCAGGCTTATGTGCAGTGTTACAACCCAGTACTGCTATGTTTTGCACCACAAATTTACAACCAAGTAATAAGTAAATACAAGATTTTTTGGCTACATAGGATTTTCCAAGGTGATTAAATAATTTTCTAAATAGCTTTGAGAATGAAGCTGTCTGAAATCCCCAGGGTAATAGGAAATTAACTGCATCCCCATACACACCATAGACATAGGAGGAATTCAGATTTACTGAGAAGTAATATAAAATATTTAAGAAAGCAAATAGAATTGAATAAAACCTCTTGCAATGTAAATTAAATCTGCCCAAACCAGCAGTGATTACCTTTGCTGCCATGGCTCCTCCAGAGACACTGTATTTACCCCAGGCTCCATACAGCCCCTGCCTCACCAGCACCTGTCACAGACAGTGTGCATCTCAAACAAATATGATTTGAAGACCTCCAAATATTTTTTTAAATGGTCAAAAGCAGTATTCGCTGCACACTTACCCAAAGAACAGGGAGACAAGAGCATCAGGAATCAGGCTGAGTGGTGGTTTTGGAGTGAGCAGGTGTCTAGAGCACCATCTGATGACCCAAAGATTTGGCAGTAGCCTGCATTAGGGCTTCCCAAGCTTTCCCACAGTGGGAACCACCTCCACCAACCCCCTCAGCCCTGGAGCTGCTGCCTGCCAGCACTGCCAGCTAACCCAGGCACAGCCAGTCAGCTGGAGCCCTGTTTTCGGGTGAGAACCACAGCCCAAAACCACGTGTGGAGGGGCCTCGCCCTTGCCCAGGGCTGCAGGTGCAGGTGATGGGGCAGGGCAAGCAGCCCCACCTGGGGCCTTCCCTGAGGGGCCAGCCTTCATCCCTGCACAGCCAGGCAGAGGGAGTGGAGAGCCACCGGGGGAAGGGCTCTGGAAAGCCATCCCTCCTGAGCAGCTCGAGGAAATTCATATTTCATGTTCTGCTCCTTCTCTGCCCACGGAGTTCTTTCTCGTGGTGGTGCGTAGGTGTATGTGAGGGATTTATCCTTTCCCCACTGAATCACTGCAGCACAACATCTTTTCAACCCTTCTGTACAGCACAAAAGAGCCTCATGGCATTTCTCCTCATTTTCCTGCTTAAGGAGACAGCCAGCAAGCTCCACAGTGTGACCCAGTTGCACCCCGGCTCAAGGCTGGGAACAGCACAAGCCTTGCTAGCCCTGGTTGGGGGTATGTCTGGAGGGGCAGACACCCCTCCTTCTGGCAGCTGGCACCCCAAAACCACAGCCCAGCCTGCCTGATGCCAGCACAAAGGTGCCTGGAATGATGCTATTTGTTCAGCTGGAAAATCGCTCCACACTCAAGGGAAGGAGCAGAGCAGGGTGCGCTGAGCATGCTGTTCTCTCCTCAGGGCCTTGTGAGCCCAGATCCAAACCAGAGTTACCAAATCCCAATTGTCACAGTAACAAGCCTTTGTGCTTTAACTAGGGGCTGCTGACATGCTTCCATCAGGTCTGACACTGGTGTTGTGTATGAGTTCTCTGCATTTTGAAAGGAAAATCGGGAGGAAATGAGTTCTGCAGCTGTTATCATGGGCAAAGCCATTGCTGTGAGTAGAGGCTCAGCCACAGACAAAGGCGCTCCTGGCTGATCCTCATATCAACTGCTTATTTAGAAAAAGACACAGGAGCTTTAGGCAGGTAGCCAGCAAAAAAATTTAAATTTTGGCTGTATGAGAAACCTCCTAATGAACATTAACGACCCCCGTGTAAGTTGTTCCATCCAAAAGTGCCTTCCAACCAAGGATCTCACAGCTTGATGAGACACTGACGCAGGCAGGCCTAATGCAAACCTGCGGGCTCCAGCAGCACAACTGTGTTCTTACTGAACTTTGGGCAGCCACCGCTCAGCCCACGTCAAATTAGAAAAAATAGACGTCTAAAGGTTCTCCAGTTATACTTGTGTGCAGCCTGATAGATCAGTAACGTGGCTGTTCTCCCCTCTTCTTGCACCTTCAACACAAGAGTGTGTAGCTGCTCCCTTCTCCTCTTTCCTTTCCCAGAATAGGGCAAGTGCACTGAAATGCAAGGCAAAAGCCAGCAAACGCCGAGCCACTGGTTCGGATTTCCCATGTTTACTCTCCTCTAGGCTGGGAGAACGCAGGGTGATCGCACCTACTCTGACCCCATCTCTGCTTCAAACCACTCCTGACTTCAGTGCCATGTCAGCAATCTGGCTGTTTTGAAGGTTTATGGAGGGGTTCTACCCCCTGCCCTCCAACTTATCTTCGATGTTTTTGCTCCCTTGTCTGCTTTTCCCTTTTTATACCCCAACTCCCATCCAGTTTCTGCCCCCTAACAACCTCTCAGCAGAGATGGGGGCCGCTGCTTAAAAAGCAAGTTGGAACAGGGTGGCTCACCGAGGCAGCTGCTGAGGGCAGCAACACTCTGTCTCCCCAGTTCCCAGAGCACTTACACACGCCTGGCATCCCATCCCGGCAGCTCTGTGCTGTTTGCAACCCTGCGTAAATATGAGCACGCACAGCAGGTGAGAAGGGAACTCAGTACCTCAGTGCTGCAGATGCTTCTCGGGTTTTAGTTCCTCCCTCCTGCCCAGGCCCACTGAGCCCTGCAGGCTGTGCACTTAACGAGGCCACCCCTAAATGAGGATTCAACCACAAGAGCAGGAAAAGGCTTCCTCCAGTGAGAGCTGCAGTTTGAGGTACTCCCTCCTCCCCTATCCCCCCCAAAATTACCATCTCCTTTTAGAAAACACAATTAAAAAAAAAGAACAAACCCTGGGGAAACTAGAGTTCTCACGGTGAATTTTATTTTGTAAGCAACAATATAAACATGTGAATAAAACAGGCATCATTTGCAGGGCTGGCCTTTGATCCAGAGTACCCTGGATCTAGCAACCCTTCCCGAGCAGACGAGGGCAAGCCTTTACCTGCGACTCCAAAGGCTGGCCAGGTTGCAGTCCACCAAGACCTTTGTCATGGAAAGACCAATGCTTGAGTATTTGCTATTACCAAGCGTATGTGCAATCTCGGAATGTACCTCCCGCCTCCCCCACCCCAGGATAAAAAAAAAAAAAAATCATACAGCTGCAAACCAGTAAAAAAAATTGCTTCCAGCTTATTGAGACTGAAATGGCCTGTTGGACTATAAACTGAAATATCATTCTGGAGATAACCAACTGGTCGTGACACAAAGTACTGTATTTACAACTCAAAAATATAACTGTTATATACTTTAATTTATAGCAAATTTAATACATTAGTGTTTACAAAATAAATTCTGGACTCAACTGAAAGAGCGTGCTGCTTAGCAAGTTCTTTTTCCTTCCTCTCACTTTAACTGAAGAGACCAGCAAGCTTAACAGCTTCTTCTGTGACCCACACACAACTTTTGACGGCGTCAGATGTTGGAGAAAACCAAATGTTTCCTGCATCTCTAAAGGTTTGCTGCTTGGTACCTTCTATTGCTCAAGCTGTACAGTTCAAACCTTAAGCTGTCCTTTAACAAGTTCCATACACGTCTCATGAAAGCTACTCAGGTACTAACCAGGGCACTGGTTAATGTTACAAACTGAAGAAACATCCGTGCTAATAACTCACACAACAGGAAAGAGGAAATATAACTACACATTCAATCTCTTATGCCTAAACAGCAAAGCTGCAAACTCCATTGCTTAAAGTAAGATACTTCAGTAAGTGAAACAGTACCATACAGTTCAAGAAACATCTTTTTTTTAAAAAAAACAAACATTTTAATAGTATAAAAAGTTGTTTTACTGGTGTTTCTACTATAAAGCTTTGTTCCACAAATCAAGTGATAAAATAATTAGATATGTTTACAGTGATAAGAGACTGCAGTGTAGACATTTCAGCTCACATTTTGCTGAGCGTTTCAGTACAACAGAGACTGATTCGTTAATACACACCTATGACACAGAGGAAACTGCAGACATGAAGTGCACACCTGAACAGGAAAGTTTACCCACTGGCATGGTAACTCACTTTCTTCAGCTCTCCCTTTCCCCTCCAGAACACGTTGTAAGCAAAAACTGTATTCGGAAGTGGAGGCATGTAACGGTTCTGACTGCAGAGCAGCACAGAGGAAAGATGGATGCACACAAACACACCGTGGTAAATTCCAAAGTTATATGCCAACTACTCTTCCTTAGATAAAATGACATCTTCAAAAGTGAACATGTACAAAAAAATAAAAACTGTCAAATAAATAAAGAATACAGATGTTAATTAATCACATACATAAAGAAACGGATTGGCATACTGTATGCAGTATACAGTATATTCATAGAATCATGTGGGCTGGACAGCACTTAGTAAGGAGTTACATGCTGAAGTCATAACTCCTTGTATCTCTCCTCCAAAAAATCTTATGGTTTCTGGATATCAAGTGCAACCTTTTACACCGATGCATAAATCCTGCACCATATCCCATCTTTGCCACACTTGGGATGCCTTTTTTTTTTTTTTCTTTAAGATCCACAGAGAAGTCCAAGAAGTTATAATGGTCTGAATGACAATTCTTGCAGCCCTGTCCATACTACTTGGTCTCTTGAGTTTCCTACCAAATGAGATTTAGTAATTGTATGGTACATAAAACCCCAGTTTTTCCCAAGGAAATGGGAGCCAATCATATGGACTCTTCCATACTCTAACTGGCATTTCCCACACTCCTGACCTGTACGTAGGTATTATGCTGTAAGTGTGTTACACAAAGGCTGCTGAAACCATTGGAAGTGATGTAGCGATAGTTAAGTGTCAAGTACATCTGCTATAATACAGAATCAGGGTCTAGGTCTATCAAATGCTATATCCACGTAACATTTTAAACCATGAAAATATTGTATGCATTTTCCTTTTTCTACAAATATTGTTGCAAACTTGCTGTTAATTGTGTCACGAGGTTTGCATTCCTAATTCTCCAATGATTTTTAATTCAAATGTTTAACAACCATATCTACGCTAGGTACACTGAAAGTAGACATTGAAATTTCAAGTAAAATGAACTGTAGCCACATCTACTGGACTCAATACACGTCCCGACATCTAGATTTACTTTGATAAGTTATACAAATACATAATACATTCTTAAATAATGAAGACCCACAATATTAATTTGTGAATCTTCCCACGTTATAAAACCACTTTTACAGGAATGTTTATCCACCTGTATTACTGTTTTAGTTGCAGTGTCTCTTGCTTTCCTGTTCCACGGATTACTGTACCAGTTCTTAGGCTTTGGCTATTGAAATCTCTTATTTGAATGAGGCAACACTGGTTATTAAGGCTGGTTTTTTTTATCTCTCGTGAAGTTTCATTCTTTACTATGACACTGTTTTCCAGAGCAGAATGACTATCTTGTGTCTTCAGGTTCTGTTTTTATGACCTTCCTTTCGATGTTGTTGAAAGCTGAATGAGGAAAATCCTTTAAAATACCAAGGCCTTCTGCATTGAGAAAAGAAAGAAAGAAAGATGTTAAAAACTGCTTGGAAACAAATATATTTTGTTCTTAAATCAACAAAAAGGTCCAAGAACCATATGAATATCAACAGCTGAAGCAATAAATTCTGCCTCCTCCTCCTGGGCTTTAACCCAGCTAGATCAGAACCACCTCAGTTACACCGGAGTGATGACAGAGGAAGATCATAGATCAGATTTACTTCAACCCCCTCTGGGAGCAGGGGCTACTGGAGATGCACTCTGCACTTGGATATTGAGAGGGAATGGGTAAAAATTCCCCACTAGAGATTTCACTAAGTGAATTATCACTGGGATTGGGACAATCTGCAAAAGAGATGAGACAAGATTGCAGTATCCCAAAGCGAAAAACACAAGATTCTGCCTGGTCTTCAAAACAACTACTTTTGCATCTTGTCTTTCAAATAACCTCTTTCCCACTGCATCTTTCAAACTCAGGTGGGATTCTACTATTACTCCTAAAGTTCCAAGAGTCTCAAGAACTCCTGGCTTTACCTCAGTGCACTGAGTATTAAACTGAAACCACCCACAGAGATTTCACAAAGGTTTCTTGTTCTCTTCTATCCAGCTTAGAGTGGGTTTCTCCCAATGCCAGAGGTAAATGACAAGATTGGCAGTGAGCAGAGGTCAGTGAATGAGAAACCGAGGTGGAAAAGACTTACTGCATGACATGCAGTTCACAGCAGAGAAACAGTGCTAGGTCCTTACAAACCAGAATAAAGAGGTCTTTTTTATAAAAAGCCTGATTCTTTTATACAGAACGAAGCCATGTCATAATCACGTTGCTGTCACTGTGATGCAGTTTAAGTATTTAACAGCAGTAGTTTGGGTCAATACCACTCTCTGAGGACAGACACATGCCACTGTCTGATTCCAGTTACTGCATCCCCTAAACTTTTCCCAAATAATATTCAATCTGACTCTAGATTAACAAGTAACACTCCTCTTGGAGTTTTCTCCAAAGCCTTGATGGCATGGTTACACACAATGCATGCCAGGCTGCCTTCCTGGCTGCTTCGCTCAGAGACATCACAGAAAAGTAAGAAATGGTGGGTAATTTCTCAGGGGCAGCACTAACCCGAGGACTGGGACTTTGCCTCACCACTGGGGTAAAGCCGGATCAAATCACTGCACAGAGATTTCCCAACGTGCTGCTCTCCATCAAGTGAAATGTGCTGCATCTGTCTGCTTGGCAGGTTGGACATTCGGAGGTTCAGTGGTCTTTCACCTGCAAGTTGTTCACAGTGAAACAATGATGCATTAAAAGAAAAGCAGTATTAAAAAACAAGTAGAGACTTAAAACATATATTAATTCTATCAGCAAAAGTGCATCCTAAATTCCAGCTGCTCAGGGAATTTTTCTAGCAAAACAAGGCTTTTCTAAATATACTGCTTTGCAGACTACTCCAAGGCACTGCTAGACAGGGACACTCAGCCAGACAAAAAAAAAAAAAAGTAACCCTTTTTAAAAAAAACCTTTATTCTGCTCAAAAATCCTCTTGAAGGACAAAAATTTTCCTCTCCCACTGCACAATCCTCCTGAGATCTTAAAAATTTCCAGTTCCCCTGCACAATGGCTAAATGGCATAAAGAATCTTGCTCGGCCAAGGAAAGCTGGATGCATACACCTATTCTTCATGATTACTTCCGTACCTCATTGCTTGACCAATACACACAAATGAGAATCTGTTTTTAAACACTTACTTGTATTGATTCCCTTAGTTGTCCCTCTACTACTTCATTTCAACTCCCTTAAAAAAAAACCTAGCACTTAAAAACCAGACACAAGAACTTCTGGTTGTATTTCTTTTGTTTGTAACATTTTGTCTCATTTCACAACAGTAAAAAAAGTGATCCAAACAGAAATGCTCAAACAAAACAAACGCTCCTAAAATTAATTCAAGACAAGGAATAGCCAGTTGGTAAATCAAAGAGAACCACAGAACTGTAAGCGTTTTGAAGAATAACAAGCTACTAGCAACATCATTAGAATCTGCTTAGTGTTAAGTAATTTACATAGCCAGCTCCTCAGGTTTTGTTCCTAGACTGCGCAAACAGGTAGACAAAAAGGGGTACCAACTATATCACCTGCTTTATTTTCAACTTCCACAAAACAAGAACACAAATGAAATGCAACACTCCGCTTTATTTTCAAAACTGAGGATAAAGCTAGAGCAAAGTCCTGCTCTTGATAACAGCAGTGTACCCAACCTCCTTCCCTCCTCAGTTATCCCTGGGGAAAGCAGTTTGCCAGATACACAACAGTAACAGAACAGAACCTGAGTGTACATCTGATTGCATTATTTAGACCGTAAGCACTTCAGGGCAGGGAGAGATCTTGTCTTGTCCATTCAGTGCTCAGGGTTCTGTACGAGATAAACACCACCATTGACAGAGGTTGCATAACATCAAATGTCTTTGCTGGCAGCAATGCCGTGCCTGGGAGCTACCATACCTTGTCCATCAGCATTATCTAATGACATGCCATTGGGGCTGTGCTCTTCCGAGTTCTGCCTGTAACACCCTGTGGAAAGACGTCTCTCTAATGCTGCCTGGTTGCAAAGAAACTCCATCTGTTTTGCCATCACCTTTTCCGACTGCAATTAAAACAAAAAAAGATTTCTCTCTATATACATACATAGAGCAAGTCAAAACACAGGGGGAAAAACAGTATCAGATGAAAAGACTAACAGCCTAGATAGTGGTTTTTGTTGACTCATATGTACAGATGTGTGTTTTACGGTTTGTTCAAAACTATGAAGCAAACAAAATATTTTTGCAGCCATAGAGATTTTCATAATGTACATCTGAGTCACTCAAGAATACTTAAAATGCAAGCTGTTGTAGTTCATCTACATAGAAATGCAACATTAAATTCTGTTCTTCAAAAACACACAAATATCACTTCCTGCACTTTAGGACTGCAGGTTACATGAAGAGAATCTCAAGAAAAGCAAAAAATAATGTCTTAATTATCCAGTTAGCTCTGTTCAAATATATGCCTTCACAAAGTATTCCAGAAAGTATTCCAAGAGCAATGGCAACATCTGCTAAAAACTTATGCCAAGATTTCACCAGACATCTTGGAATCTTTATTTTAGGAAACAGCACTACACAAGCTTAAAAATCTGCCATTCTGAAAGTGTAGGATGACAGTATGTTTGTGGGGGATAAAGGTGTGAAATGTCTGTCTAGAAGAAGAACAAGACCTATACACCTCTAGCGAGTGGAGCTAAACAATCCAGTGCAACGTGGGAGGAAATGGCGTCTGAATGTTTGTCATTGACTTTAATGCCAAGAGAATTCTAACTTTCACTATAATCTTGTTCTCGAGAGAATGTAAATAAGCATCTTGCAAAAATAAGAAGAAAATCACAAGTCAAGAAAGTTGATTTAGAAGAGCCACAACGAACATAATAACAGCAAGTGTACAAACTTAACATGTACAATATATAAGAAAAATTAATTTGTCTTTCAGGTAACGCCATAATTGTTTCAACTACTACAGAGCTCTATTCATTGCAGAGCATTTCACTTTTCTTGGGAGATGCTGAAAGCCCTGACTTCCCAGAAAAGGCTGCTTGCTCAGCGTAGCTCAATAATTTAAGTGTACAATGACAGCCTAACAGACCAGCAAAACCTGGGCTTTTCCAGCACAGTGGTGACCCTGACAGCAGGGTAATGATATGGCCAGTATTTACATACCCTGGCTCAGAGCTCATCGGGGTCTGCAGAAGACCATGGATAGCTCAAGCTTGGTCTTGGGAGGAAGGTAAAAAAAACTTATTTTCAAACAGGTTACTTTCAAATGCGCTTTAACCTTGCTATTGCGTCACTCCTGTTACCAGCTTTTGAACTTTACAGTAATTTTAAAAAAGAATAAAACATTTCTCATTCATGCTATCTTTGTTGTTTACTTGGGATAAAACTAGAATTTTAAACTTCAACAATGCTTCTGATCACCACAGAAAAACCCGTAGAGTCGCAGATACGTTTAAGCTTGAATTAAATCTGCAGTCCACTGTTACGTGGCAGTGACCAACAAAAACTTTAAAGCGTATACAAAATGACAATAAGCTCACATAATTATTCTGTGACATCAGAACATGTGGCATAATTGCATTTGATGTATCACAGATTTGTATGACCGAGCACTACTTTGCAGTAGAGGGTGGTAAATGATAGGGTAACACATCCATTCTCAGAAAACAGGAGGGTAACTCCTAAATGTAATCTTACGTGCAAATTCGGTGATTACATTTGCCCAAATCAGCTATACAAAATAAATTTGTTGCAACTTAGCATGAAATCCCTCCTCAGCAAGAACTGGCAGTAGGAGATGGGTATTTTGCCTCAAGGCTGGGATACACTACAGAAAAGACAAAGAAAGAATCGGCAACCTGTCTTCATTTACACAAAGCTTTCTGTCTGCTCAGGATCACTGCGCTTCCGCCAGGCTAGGTGCTGTTTAGGAAGCCAACTTACCCTCTCAGATCCAGAGGTTCACTTATTTCCTAAACATATTGGCCTTTCTTCTTGTAAGACATGTCAGAACTGAAGACTCCAAGATCGCCTACTCTATTCCTCTCAACTCAGTAACTTGAGCTTTCCATTTATAGCGGATAACGCAAGTAACACAGCACATACTGTACCAATACTACCCTACTTGCTCCCAACAGGCAACCACAGATTTTCAAGCCTACTATGCTGCATCTTACCTCCTTGGAACTAACAAGGGCAAAGCTGTAGTACTGTGTCAGAACAGTTTCGGGAGGTAAACCCAAATTAAGAGTGATGCAATCTCAGCTAAGCTAGGTAGCCTTTTAAAAATGATGGGAATTAATTTAGTCATCAAAACAACAACACATCAAAACCAATGTACAAAGACACAGCCTATGTTATTCACAGTGTAGTGTAGTTGGTTTACCTGAGCTGTTGGGTCTTCACTCTTTCCTTTAGCCAAAGCAAGTGGCATTTTGTCTTGCTGATAGAGCGTCTGGACTGTGTCCTGGAAATCAGGATAACCGTCCTATTGAGCATAAAAAGAAACCAAACCAAGAGGAACATATTACTATTTTTTCTTCACCCTCTCTGTACACTTAGAAGAAAAAAAAAACCCTAAAAAACACATTCTTGAACTTCTGTGAAAATTCTGGACTGCAATTTACATGTTTGTGTTATCCACTTCATTTAAGTTTGTGCATAAAACACACACAGCCCCTCCACAGCAACTGCTTTATACCTAATATGGCACAGACAATCTCATCTCTCTCAGTCTCAGGTGAATCCAGACTTCTCTTGTTACTGACATTAAACTAGTTTACATTCAGCCTTCACAGACAGATTTAGGCCTATGGTTTCTGTCACTCTTCAGAAATCAAGTTTATATGTAGTCGAGGACATATACTAACCTTGTGAAACTGAAAAGCCTCCTGAAATTCAACATTTTTCACACAGAACCTACACTAGTATCGCAAAATGAAATATCACCATTTCAGAAGTACGGGGCAAAATTTATAGACTATGGGAAACCATGATTCAGTAATTCTTCCAGTCTGAAATTCTTATGACATGCAAATCTCTTCTGCAGCCTGCATATGTATCAATAAAGCAAATGAAGTTCCTGTGAAAGCCTGCCAGACTCCATTAAAATAAATTAATCAATGAAGCAAAGGTTCAAGATGAGGAGTTTATCCAGCTTGGTATTATAAAAGGAAAGCTCATGTGCACTAGAGGAATACCCAGAAATGTTTACAAAAGCACAGTATAGATAACTCTGTCAAAATGTGAGGGGAAGTCAGAGATCTTAAGACAGACCCAAACCTGAGAACAATGACATCTGTCACTGAGGTTCTGCAGATCTGGGTCTCATAAATACACTGAATTAGGTATATTTTCCTTGTAGATTCTAAAGACACATACATGTCAATAATTACATTTTTGACAATAGATGGACAAAAGAGTTACAGCCCAAGAGAAATAGAAGTGATCTTTCAGAAAAAACACAGGGGAAGGACTACAAGGTTCCCTCCACTGGCAGGCTGCCCACTGACCTGCGGAGCAGTGGTCTGACCCAAGGCAGATGGCCAGAAACTCAGTGCAATGTAATGCCATTAAACCTATTCTTTATGCTCAGGAAAAAACCCTAAAATCTGTCTGAACACCGCATATTGCTTTTAAATGCCCAACATACTCCCTCATGGAACAAATAAACACAATAGCTATGCAAAAACTTCATAGCCAGGTTAACTGCCACAAAACCTCTAGCCTAAGCCAGAAACAAAGGATTTGCAGCACTTTTCCACGAGCACTGACCACTTTCATAGTTAAGACATGAATTTGTTTGGGAGAGGAGAATGATTATGCGTAGGAAGATGAGAAGCTGAACACACAAAACGCAATCACTCAGGATCCTATTTTTGCAACAAAACAGGTAACACAGTTCTTCATAACATATTTGTGATCACCTGCCTATACAAAACTGAAGGCTGTTTCCCAAAGTGGGTCTGGCTGCCTGTTGCTCAGGTAACTCCTGGAGGATGACGCGTTCTGGATCACCTTCCCAGAGCCCCTTCCCACCACTGGCTGTCCCCGATGCCCCGATGGGGGATGAGGAGCACGCTGGACCAAGCACCAACCTGCTCTGCCCCATGGTTGCCTGGAGGTCCTGCTGCATGCACTGCAGCATTTTTGTTTTGCCATGCTGCTGCTCAGTTTTTTCCAAGCGGCTTTGTGCAGCAGATGTTCCCAGTCCCACATGTGCTTTTTCGCTCCCTCTAATGACATTTTTCCTATGAAAACAGTAGCTTCTACTGCTTTTGCTGTTTTTGTGAAAAACACAAATCCCACACTTTGGTTTTCTTTTCAGCCTTCTCAGAAATAGTGGAGGTGGGGCTTTTCTCTCCTCTTCCTCCACCCATACTGGCACCAAGGGAAGACGCTTCCTTGCCTCTGCTCAGGTCTCCCTGCCTGTGCCCACCTGACTCCCACTGAGCTTTGGGAAATCAGTTTTTGAAAGCTCTTCCCAACCGTCTTGTTCAGATGAATGGGGATGCTGGCACACAAAATTATTTCTTTAGACCACAGACAACTAGAACATTTTTTAAAACTCTCCTTTTTTCCTCTCTTGGCTGTTCACGCTGACTCTGAAAGGGAACCTGGTCAACCCCAATAGTTATGAACAGCCTCTCCCTCCACAACTTCTGGCTGATGTACCTGTGACTTGTTCTGCTTTCTAAGCTGGTGCCACAACAGCTCATTGCTTTCAGTGGTGCTGGCACTGAGTCACAGAAGATGACAAAATAAGGGGTGCCCCCGCCTCACAACACCTAAGCAGGAGAGACTCTTGCTCTGCAGGACGATGTGCCGTTTCCATCCCTATTTGTCTGTCCTGCTCTTTGTCCAGAGCAGATTTAGGAACTATCACCCCTTTTTTATAATCTGCTTCCAAATACCAATTCACTCCACTCCTTTTTTCACTCCCTCCACACCTTTAGTCTGTCATTTGCCTGGAATTTTTTCCCCTTCTCCTCTTTACGCTTCACTCCCACAGCTCACCCACCCACTCGACGAATAAGAGGGGGAGAGCTCACAGGGGAAGAGAAAGGCTTTTACAGGTAATTTGATGTAATTCATGGCACATTGTTTCTTTGTAATGCTTGTGCGAGTTTCATACTCATGAAAAGGATAAATTTACAATGTGGCTGCAGATTGACAATGCTGTAGCTTGCACACACAGCTCTGCTGGCTCTGCTCAGGGATGACCTTCAAAGCCTCTCTGGAGGCTTTTTTAAGTGTTATTATATTTCAGGAAATTAAGTCATCTTTTTTTTAAGTAATCTTTTACACTATGCAAACAGGCTGTGAAGTCTTTCCAAATTGAAGCCCTAGTATTTTAGGCCACGCTTCACAGAGACATTAACGACTAATAGTTAAAGGAACGGTGAATCAAAATACAGAGTTCAGCCTTAAAACAGAAAGGCAAAATAACCCTTCTCAGGAAAAAAAAAAAAGAAAAAGAAAAACAGAAAAGAGCTAGTTATGACAACAAAAGAAATACCCCATGTTCAGGTCCTCTCTGTGTTTTCATGATAGTGAGCGAAGAGATCCACAATGAAGCATTACAACTTCAAAAACAGTGCAAGGAATTCTTACCCAGAACAGAAGGAAAAATCTGCATTTGCTACCATTTTCCTTTTTACTTTCACCTTTCCAAAAAAAACCATACCAAAACAAACCCCCAAAAAAATCCCTGAACATACTACTAAAAAAAGGACCTTTTACATTCTTTTTTTTTCAAAATGCAAGCCCCAGGAACCCAAAACAGCAGTGATCTACTATGTCATACTGCATCTTTTTTACATTTCATCGAAGTAAAGCCCACGGTTTACAGCATATCTCAAAATTATAATGCACTGAAGTAATGCTTTACTCTTCCTTAGAAAACTCCCAAAGTCATAAGGAAAAAAGACATTTCTGCTGATAAAAATATGGGTAATTTCAAAATTAATAATGCTATGCTATCAGATTAAAGAATATTTACTTCAATTTAATTTTCAATTTCTTATTTTGGAAAAATGACCTATTTCTGAAATAGTCATTTGTACAATTAGGACATGAAATTTTCACAAGCATTTTAAAATATAACTGGTAATTTTAGATAAAATAAAACCCAAGTAAACATCCTTTCTCAGAATTATTGAACTAAAAAGGGTATAAAAGAAGCAGGCCTTCCCAACGCTTTAAGATTTCACCATGCAGAAAATAGGAGAATACACATCCCCTACGCTGTCCAGATTTCCTGCTCTCCAGAAAACCTCGAGTTTCAGCCTGTATTTTTCAGGACTTTAATTTTACACTTTCTTTCAATGAAGATCCTGTAAAAAACAGCACCTCCCTTGCAGTGTGTCATTTTAGACACTTGCTCATCATCAATTATTACTGAATGAAGGAAGAACTTCCTAATGCTGAAATCTAAGTCATTGAAATACTACTTCAAGCAGAGGAGTGGCTCCCCACCAGCACTTACAAATTAGGGCTGGACTGAACAAAAGAGAGGAGACTCAAGCAACCATCCTGCAACATGTTGGTCAAGGCTGATAATGGTGAAGCTCGATCAAATAATTTAATGCAGCTTTTCCCTGCTCTTTTTTCTGGATCAAAGAACAGGCATAGGTCAAAAGCAAATCCTGACACACATAAATGACATTATTGACTTATCAAAGCTACCAGTAAATCCTCATTGCACATGTTTATTTTGCACTACATAAACTCAAAACTACAATAGTATATGGGCTGATAGACATTAATAAATAAGATGAACTCCTCTGTACCTATTCATAACTGCCTTTTCAAAACTAACTGCTCTCACCAGGGTTTGTCTCACAGGAAAAGCCTTTGTACAGGTAAAAGCATTGCAGCACTGAAAAAAAACTAAAGCCTTCCTACATACAGTGCTTCATTTATCACAGAATGCATTACATATGAGAAACACATTTCAGAATGTGTTGCAATTTTCCTCTACAGTTAAAGAATACATCACCTATCTGTGTCACATACAAACCTAGCTCAGGTCTAGCTCATATTCTAACACACATTTAACCTTTTGGAGTAGACAGTACAATAAAAAACACCCACAGTGCTAAGGATAAATTAGATACCCATGTAACAGTGAAAGAGTAATTTGTTTTAAGTACAAATTAAAAAGAAAGATCTGCTGTTCTTATCAGGTATTTAGGTATACATATGTACATCTGACATTTTTTTATTTTTACTTTTTTTGTTAAAAGTAACTTTTAAAAGGCATCAAATTTCCCTTCCAGCAGTGGTAACTGAAGAAAAAGGTAAACTACATACATGCTGCTCCTGCACTCTTAACGAGAAATTCCCAGCATCTCCCTAAGCAACATCCTGTGCAAGTGTATACATTAGCCATGTATACATGCATTTGACACAAAACTCATTACAAAAACCTGTAAATTAGTATCTACAGGCACAACCATTTGTGTTGAGAAATGTAGCTTATAGTTAGTTTTTGACGTTTCAATATGATTAGTGTCATAATTTATGGCATAGTCAGAGATGGCTAATATTCTGCCATCAGTCCTTATCCAGAACTCTGTATTTTGGACATGATCAACAGCTGACTCCAGTGAATTAGGCAAACCCCACCTCATGCTGACTGAAAAGCAGGAGGCCTTATGGGAAGACATTTCCTACAGTGCTCGAGCTTATTCCACCACAGGAAGTCAGTCAGTCCCATTCCTCCCCTCCTACTCACTCTGAGTGCAAAACACTGGGAGTATCTTTACCATTAAACAAATCCTACTCTTTACCCCTGCTCCTACAGGTTTCTCCATCAAGCACTTACATTTACAGAGACAGTGGTGATGTTCTCCCACCCTCTCTCTCTCTCATACCCATCAACTGTCTATCAAATGTTTTTCTGACAAATTTCCTTAAGACAGATCCCTTCAAAACAAAACTGAATTTTAGCATGCACAGGTCAAAATACAGGAGTCACATTACTGTACCTCTATCTTGATTCTCTTTGGTGACAGCTCATCCCTTTCTCCACATTTAGATCTAGAAAAGAAGACACATACACGATCAGTAAACAGCACATTAACCCCGACCATCAATGATAATGAAAAGGAGTCAAGAGAAAAAAACAGATCAGGGAAGAACAACTGAGATGCACAAAAAAAGCTTCCAATTCATTTTGACATGGCAGTGAAAGTCATTCAAATATAGAGGAACACAAGCATTTTCCGTTGTTTTCAGAAGCATCAAGAGATTAATGGATTCTTCTTTCCAAAGAGGAAGGAAAGCACAGAGAATTATAGAAATGTCCTTGGCATTGCTTATCCAGGATGGGTGTATATTTACATGAATCTCTACGGAAGAAAGGGGAGCAAAGGAAAACTTTCTAGAAGTGTAGAAAAATGAATTTTGAAAGGATATTACATTACAGGCAAGAGAATCAACATTTAAAAATCTAAAGAACATATCAAGACCTTCAATCATACTTACTAATTCCAAGGTTTTAATTGTATTTAAAAGCTGTTGAGCCTTTGTCACTGTTTCATAACAGCAGTCCATTTAACAGAACCGTAACAACTGAAATTAGGACTCAGCCTCAGTTCCTTTAAAGCAAGTTTGTAAGCCACTCCCTGTGACCTTCTCTCTTTGGCTAACAAGCCAAATCCGTATATGGAAAAAAGGAAATTGATGCATTGAGCATCCATGGCTTCTCTGCCAATTCACAGTAACCTTAAACACACTAAGGCCCCAAATGCTTGAAAAACCAGCCTCTCAGATGCCTCTCAACATGCACTATCCTCAAAATACTTGGAAAATTAGAGAGCAAATAAAAAGGTGATTCAAGACAGCTGAATCTTATCAGTTTAAAAGCTTCAGGACTCAAATAGCATTTTCCTGCTTTCCTCAGAAGAGCACTTTGCTGGGTGAAGAGCAAGAAGAAAGTGTCTCTAGTGCTTCAGAAGAAATGCCATCAGCCTGCTTAGTTCCCCACAAGTAAAGACCCTCTGAGTTAATGAAGCCTTACTTGGTGGTCCTGTAGGTGTACTTGTAGGTGACCTCCCGAGAGATTTGCCGGGCCAGGGCGAAGAGCTCATCTCTCCTGGTCAACAAGGCGTTATCTTTCACACACAGCTGGGCAGCTGCTTCGTTAACTGTTAGCTGCAAATCAAACAAACAGGCACTCATGATTTTGCATACTTTCACCTACTGTGCTTGTAAAAGTACCTCTTCTGAAATAATAGAAAATTTTGATGGCAAGTACAATTACCTGTAATTGTACACTAAACCCTGGAGGGTTTCTTCAGTTTATTTATATCCCCTACTAAACCAGGTAAGCCTTTGGGAAGAGAAAAGATAAGAATGCAGTTGGTGCATAAAGTAAAACATTATTGTAAGACTGTCTCAATGTGCACTGCTTTTGCCTCATCCCAGCATTAATTAAATCTCAGTATAAAACAGTAGCTCTGAACGTTCACAGTGTTTGGCTCCCAAAGCCTGGCTTACAGGGAATACTATTTTTATAAATGCAATATGCCCAGGACTTGGGGAAAAAAAAAAAAAAAAACACCCTGACAGTGTGGGTACAGATGGCTTTCCCTGGTGAATACAGAATAAATTCTGTAGAAGGTGATGGTTTAAGAAACGATTAAACTTTTTTTAGCTACGTTTCTCACCCTCGTGTTTGTGAAGACTATCTTCAGACATGAATCAAATGTAACTTGTTTCAAGGATGTTTTCCTGAGCCTGCCAGGACACATTTCTAGTGCCTCTGCTGCTGGCAAAAGATTCATAAAGAAGGAGGGGGAAAAAAAAGCCTGAAGTTGAGGCTCAAAATGGTTTTGCAATGCTCTTCAGAAGCCTATAGGAAGTGGTGATACTGTCATGAATTATATCAGCTTAATAATACTGCTTTCCGAGAAGCCTATGGTCAGCAGTATGGACACAACAACATTATTAATGCAATGAGAGACACAAATTGAGATAGCTGGAGAAGCTATTCCAAGCTCCTTCCACAGGAAGCAGGGCTTGAAGAGACTTTCTCACTTTTTCCTCAGCTGAAGAACAGCCAGAACGTGTAATGAGGCATAACAGCAAGAGACCAACAGAATACTACAGGTGTTTTGACCAAGCGCCCACAACTCTTTCTACTCTTCTACTTCTAGAAATTAGGCTGCTTTGAATAGGCTTGGCTTCTGGCAAAGGAGTACAGCTGCTTTGGAGCTACTGTCAACAGTATGTTCTGTATCTGTCCCAGGCTAGCGAATATTCCAGAGCAGCTCGGCTTCCACAGCACAGTCAGCACATCCATGATGGATGGAGATGTGCCATCCCCGACCCTCCATCTGGCAGCGCCGGGAGCAGCCGCACAGGCAGGACAGCACACGTGTGACCTCAGACACCCAACCCACTGCTCCCACAGACCAGCAGGTCCGCAGTTACAGGGTGTCTCTTGGAAGAAGGCCAGGAGCTCACCCCTTCACCCTGCTGTCTACCACACTGCAGTGTTACCTGTGAATTAAACCACAGAGGCCAGCAGCTCATCCAAGTCGCAGCACGCTCCATCCCTGAAGGATGGAAGCTGTCACAAGACAAGAACAACACACACCAACGCTGTCCTTTGCCACAGGGCTTGATGGCATCCAAACTATCAAAAATTTATTCTACCCAATGCGACACCTGTTCTCCAGGAAGGCTGGAAAAACAAGAACATGTATCAAGAAGAGCCGAGACTCTTCTCTCAGCGGCCTGTACCTCTGCAGTATTTCTAGTAAAATCTCACACAGAACTGCTGCTCCTAATACTTCATAAGCAATTTTTCCTGTGTTTAGCCTAAAAGCCTCTGATCTCAGTAAGGAATTTCCTATGGTACCTAAATGTTAATCAGAGCACAAACTTGTTTTTAACAGGCGAACTAGATACATTGCCTGATCCTTTAGTCTCTGTACAGACAAAAAACCAAATCTCAGAGATCAGATGTACAAGGGCACAAACAGGTTACTATGTTCCTACAATACAAGGTACTAAAATAATAAACTATAACCCCCTAGACAGGAACAGCTGTTCTACAATGTCTGTCTTTTCAGAAAAAAACACTGACAGGAAAAAGATAAAATATAAGATTGATACAACACCGATTAAAAGAATTACCATCCAAAGCAGGCATTAATTTCTGTAACAGTGATAGCTATTACTTTGCCAAGGATGAATAATATGGCTAATGCTTACAAAATAATTTGAGATATTTTTTATCCCTCAAAGTGCTGAGAGGTTGTAAGGAGCTGAAATGACTGAAAATGCTTTGGGTAGTTGTAGGCAAATGCTGTTTATCCTAATATGTGAGAAAAGCCAAATGTTTATTTGCTTGTTTTTCCTGGTTTCCTCTTTCAGGTCACATTCAGACTTACTGAATTGAAGTGCTTCATGGCTTCCTGCCTTTTCAGGAGGCATAATACTGCAGATACAAAGCATTGCATGCCTAAAAATAAAGATTCCGTGTGCTGGAAGCCTCAAGGATATGGAGCAGCACATAACCATACAGGAGAGGGATGGGTATATTTCCATCTGATGAGGTTCACAGATTCCCCCACTAGAAACCACATAATTAAATACCAAACCGTACTGTTTTGGTGAGTCAGCAAAAGAAATGGGAGAGACCAAGCTAGACAAAATTTATTGCTTGTTTTTCTAATTCCCCTTAACTGGATTTTTTTTCCATTTAATACGTACTGAGACAAGCACTGAAATACTAACACACAAATTACAAATCTGACTCAAACTTGCAGGGGTCACCGAGTTCAAGGGCATGCCTTGTACTCATCCCTCCTCCAGTCCAACGTTAAACATTAAGTGCTCTCTGTGTTTGAAAAGCTGTGTAATACTGAAACAATGGGATGGATTAAGGACAGCATGTTTATTAGTTTTGGAACGCCTTCGAAAGATTCCGCATCAGATTTTATGTTGGATTAGTGCTTTATGCAAATACTCCTACCAGGAGCACACACTTCCAAACCAGCCCAGTGTCTGCAGCTCTCAAAGGCCTCTAATGGCTGCTCCAGCCCTCTGAGACACTTCAGTGCTCATACTGAAACAAAATATTCTCACTAATTCACCACTAATAATTCCACCAGGTTTGACTTTAATTTGCATTCAACTCCTCTGTGCTTGAGGAGCCAGAGATACCCTAATCTTTACATTAAAAAGCTAACCACTACTTAAGCTTTCTAAATTCACAGTGAAGTTTATTCAGCTGTTCCTTGCCAGCTGCAAGGAGAAACCTTGAACTGTGAGGCAGAAGGACAGCCTTGGAATGTATTAACACGTGCAGAAAAACAGTCTCTGGACAAGCAGAAACTTACCTCCCTGGTTGTTTAAGGTCCTTCCTTCTGAGCAGCAAATTGTTTAAGCCATCAAAACCAAAAACACACTGAGGTTGAGTTTACGAAAGGCAAACTCTGGTTTAACAGATTTTAAACAAACAAAAAATGGTCTCATTGCTGCTACTTACTTTCTGCTTTAAAAAAGAAATGAAGACAAAACTGTTCAAGACAAAACTTTGTGAAATCCGGCCTCTTTAAGCCAACAGTAAACCAATTATGAGCAAATTCTTCTTGCTTGCATGTGTGCAGTTCCCATCAAGTTCAGTGAGGCCCCACATGCGTAAGTGAGGCATAAGTCAACCACAGACTCCTTTGATCTTGTGCCCTTAATCACAATAGCGATAGAAATATTTCCTAAAGCCAAACCATGCTCTCATTCCATTTTTAAACGTGGTTTTACAATGATGTAGTAAAGATCTGTAGTGCAATACTAAAAAAAAAAATTAACAAGGCAGAGCAGTTGTCCTTTCTTCCAGTTCATTGCTATCCCGCTCCTCCAATTACCATCCCAGTATTCATTGCTCCAGCTTTGCACAGCCACTCCTGAGCCTACACAAAAGGTCTCCCCAGAGCCCACCTTCCACTACACTGCTGGATGACAGAAAATTATCCTACAAGAAGTCTGCCCCAATTTCAGAGCATTTTCTGCAGTTGCTACCCCAGAGAGAGGCAGTGAAAGCACACAGCCACACGTGCTGTACACCTGGACTGCTTCCATCCTCAGGTGGGGAGAACCCCCTTTCTCCGAATCCTGAATCTGCAGCCATGTACACAGGGCATCTACACAATTAATCCTTTCAAATCCTGCCTCCACCTCATACACAACTTGTTCTGTTACGAGAGAGACTTCCACAAGGTCAGGGGAGTAAGATGAGATCTCGTCTTGTACAGTGGATGAATTCATAGATTATAAGTGTTTGACATAAAGCCACAAAGCACGTAAGTGAAAGCTGCACAACCAGAACTGTGTGGTAGGAATGTGGCTGACTACTGTGGAAGTGTCTCCCCAGTCTGCAGTAAAAGCCCTTGTCAAGTCACTGCCGGTGATGTGCAGTTGCCTTATAAATGTAAATACATAAACAAAAATGTAAAGAAATACGCCTTGTTTCCTTCTGCCCTTCTACTCAGTAGCATGAAGAGAACTCAGTCTTATGCTATGGATCACACACCTACAAAACTTCTTCTTGAAGCAAAAAAAAGGCTAAAGCCAGTACAGTTTTTTTGGCACTCCTGTAACATAAACACTGCCTTTCCTTTTGGGAGCTAAGCCTTACATGCCAAATTTTAAATCCAACCGAAATTTTGCAATCACTGTTAACTGTGAAAATGCTGATGCAGCATTCATATCAACAGTGTTTTGGCACTGCTTTGAATTAATGTTTGTTCTTCTCTTGTACTGTACTTTGGCTCTAGGAAACTACTCCTCACACAGACACACCTATTGCGTTACAACACATGCAGTGTGAGCCTCAGGAATGCCACAAGAGGAGCAAGGAAGGCCCACACAGACTTCCAAAGACAAGAGGGAAGAGATGCTACTGAGGGATTAAAGGACAAACATTCAGATTACAGCCACCCATGAATACTGGAGACAGTCCTTTCCCTTCTTCCTCACACAGTCTACACGTCACTTGACAGGCTTAAGACCACTGTGCCAAAAAACCACCACAGGTTGTATAACTGAGCTTCATCCCAATCCAAACAAAAAAATTCCATGCCACTGGGTTTAGGGACCTCGTGGACAGAATCCTTTTTACCTCAAGTGCACAAGCTACAGAGCAGAGTCTTAAGGTGAGGGAAGACAGCAGAGGGTAGTAACCACATCAGACACAAGCAATTTTAGTTACGGATCTTCCAAACAACTCTACTCTCAAAGCTGCAAGGAAATATCACAACAGGACCTCTTTTAAAATGTACCAAATCCTTAAAATCCCAAAGGCCATGCTCAGTGCAATTCTCGTTGCTATTTCGGTGCCAAACTTTCTAACCTTTCTGTCTGACAGGCTGCACCAGCGACCGAGCAGTCTGATGACACCAAGCTGAAATCAGCACGTGCATGCACACACCCACCCACCCACACCCACAAAAGGGGACTTGTGCTGCACCTGAGATTTCCATGTCGAGCCAGGACTGCCTACAGCACTCAACACACAACTTTCAGACACACAACTCTCATCACCCACCAAGAAGTGCCCATACAAGTGTACTCTGTAAACACATCTTGTCAAAGGTGTAGGAATAGGGGAGGAAGCCCAGTGCCACTCAAGGTCTTTTACCTCGTGGAGGGTGAGATGCTTGCCATCCTTTCTTTTTGAGTCAAATCTGCCATATATTGCACTGTACTTCCTGATCTCCTCCTCTTTGTGAGGGTCATCGTCACTCATCTCAAAGATGTGACCAATCATCTTTGCCAGTTTCTTATTTGTTTTCAGTAACTCCTTGACTTCATTGGAGTCACTTTTGGGCAGGGAAGGAACCATACGTTCTACGCATTCAGCAACGGACAGAGCAGCAGCAGCATCCAGGGTCTCGCTGTTTTCCTTTGGTGAGGCTGGAGAGCCAAGGTCAGCCGGGGAAAGGCTGTGCTCACTCTCGGTGGTATGGTGTCCTTGCCAGAGTCTCGGTTCGCTGCTGCTCTGCAGTGATAAACTCCCCACCACATCAGATTTGCTCGTGCCCACGCTCTGCACGCACGTCGTGGCAGCGCATTTCGGAATCTTCAGGTGAGGCTCTCTGGTGCTGCTGTTCCTTTCGTAACTGCTGCAGGATATCCCCAGCCACGCAGGAGAGCCTTCTGGCAGCTTATATATTGGAATGCTGCTGACTGGTAAGGAGGTGAGAGGCTGGTTAAAAAGGCCAGGGTTTGTGACCCAGTCCCTCAAAGCCTTCTGCAGCCGTCGGACATGAAGTGGCTTGCTAGCCATGCCTACGAGAGCCATTATCTCCAAAAACTCCTCTTCACCTGCTTCACAGAGCTGCTGGACATCATCACCACCCTGCTGAATGAAGGCATCGAAGTAGAATAAGAGATTTGCTTTCTGTAGTATTCGATACAGCTGCAATTCTCCGAGGGTTCTGGGTAGAGCTGACGCCATCACGGATGACAGAACCTGCAAACAGTAAAAACAGAGAGAAGATGAGCACCAAAGCACCGATATCCAGATGCACTGTCCCACCGCTCATCTTTCCACAAGGCTGTCAGCTCAGAGGACAGCATTTCTTTCTCTCATTACAAGAGCACCGAAATGAAAAAGGGGCAAAAGCTCTATTTTTTGACTTGCTAACTTAACGGAAACATTTTTGAAAAAAACCAAATCAGCAGATAGTTGTGATGCACCTACAAAAAAAATGATTCAAGCACGAAGCCAGCTTGTTTTCAACATTCCCATTTCATGTTTATTCCCAAGAATGTCAGTCAGTATCGCTCATGGCTTCTACTCATTCTCTTTTATATCTTAAGATCAAAATGATCACAAAACACATTCTGAAGGATTACAGAATACTTGATTCCCTGAAGAAAAAAGCTCATCAGTTTCAATTCTTCTTAATTGTTGCATCATTTTTCCCCCACAGAAAGTGTGGAGGACTGTAAAAGGAAAGCAAAGTGCTTCACAGAACCCCAGAGGATTAATGAAGCTGGGTCAGCAGAAGAGTGTTTAAGAACCAAGTATTTCTACAGTTTTACCTGCTTCACATAAAAAGGACCTAATGCTCTGCTGATCTTAATTATGGCAGCAACCACTGCAGACAAAGCAAAAATACTGATGGATTCCAACACATATAGTTTAAAAACCTTAGTTTGAATTCACCTGCCCGTTTCATTTGCTAACAAGGCTGCCTTGTCACTGACACTCGAGACATGAAATACCACTCAGCAATACAGCAATTGTGCTTAAAGGCTCCCAACAGACAGATCGCTGCGGTGTTCAGCCCTTACAGGGGCAGGAAAAAACATGTGCACACGTTTCAACTTCATAAACCCCTTATCCAGTTATACCACAAATAATAAACTCTTCAGAGAATTCTAAGATCTCACACACACACCTCTTCACTCTATGGTGGCTTTCACAGCCACAAGCAGATAATTTCCAGTATTACTGCATTACACTAAACCACCAATCAATAAGGTCTAAAGCATGTAATTTATAGTTGGTTGAGAAAGTAACAGAACTAAAACATTGAGCAGGTCTGCTAACATTGCTCTGGCTCTATCATCATACTGGACTTGAAAAAACACACAGTAGTAACCTAAAAAACACCTACAGAAAGATTTGCACACATTGGGGGAAAAGTATTTTAATAATGTGCAACTCCCCTTCCTCCAAAACTGCAATGCAAGTAAATACATGTGCTTTGGGGCATTGGGAGATTGGTTATCAAAAGTAAAACTCAGAGAGAAGTTATTTTTACATTATATGCTTTTGCATATTGTAAAACATGTAAAATATTGTAAAAAAATTGTTTGGGTTTTTTTACAATATGAGCCTTTTCTTCAGCAAGTCAAACATACAGATAAACCAAGCAGAGCCCAACTTCCATTCAGGAGGCACTTGGAAGATCAAGCTTTTGCTACAAAATTCTGATTTAACTTCACTAAAGAAAAATAAAATCAAGAGGCCAAGAGAAACTTTCCAGAAATGTATGTGGCAGCAACAGGATACCTAGAGTCATCTCTCCAGGAAGAGATGGAGCCCAGGGAAAAAAAAAGACCCAAAACACACAAAACCCCCAAACCATCAGCTGAACATATCATTCCTTGTGTGCCAGAATGTGTAAAGCAGAAGGGACAGCAATAGCAGTTTAGATTCGAGCAGCTACCTCAAGGAGCTGCTGGTGAGCTCAAGAGCTAATAAGCTACACTCTTCCGAACTCAGGGTGAAACTGTAAACATTTAAGAGCTACACAGTTTAGAAACACAGTTTGGCTTCGGAAGTAATAGTTAACTGAAGAAAATCAATCTCATCTACACTCAAAGATACAAGAAGCAACAAGGAAAATGAGGAAAATCACTTAAAGGTAACCCTTTTCAGGGCACAGAATTCACTATTTTAAAAACGTCATTATTTCACTAAATTTCTTAGAAAAATCCTCCCACTCTTGACAAACTTTGTCAAGACAAACAAAATTAACACCTTATGGTTTAGTGGTATTTCAGTAAACTGTTCCTACCCTCCCATTTCAAATGATGCTGACTTTTCACCATCAATACCACAAATTAACTTACATAACTTTTAAAAGAAGGCCTATTTCCTCTGAAAGTCATTCATCTTAGCACAAAATCTACATAAATCTACATAAATGGACTCTTTGCAGAGAGCTAAATTGAATCTTGGGAGGACGGTGGCAGTGAAATCACACACAGCCTAAGAGCTCCAGGCAAGCCATGGAACTGAACTCATTTTTCCAGCCCACAGGCTGGAAGAGCAGCACCAGTCCACAAGCAGCCTTTACCTAGAGGCTTCTAATCAACAAATCTCCTCATGACAGATAAAACTGGATTAATATGTACTATGGAGGCGTCAGCAGCGAGTCCACGGTTCAGACTGTGTTGAGATTTGCATTTAAAGCAAGACTGAAATCCCTTTGTTCCGTACTTTACAGACCCATTCTGTTTTTCAAATTCAGTACAGTAACTCCTGAGAGGGCCGAGCAATTTTTCCATGTATGACTGCTACTGATTTGTGCAGAGAAGGCATTTTCAAACACTCCTCCTTCTGACCTCTTCTTGCATTAAACAGAGCTCCTCCAGCACTCACCTCAATGCCATCCCAAATTATTTCTAAACCTTAACAAGGGGAAGGCTCCCTCCCCTTTCCGAGACAGCCTCTCCTGCCACCAGCTATGCTGTTTCTCCAGACACAACCGGTCCGGTCCCTGGTTCGGCCCAGCTCACGGCCTACAAAGCCCGGGAAGCAGCTATGCTAGTCCACCTGCAGGAGTAAGATGAGGCTTAGGAAGGGGACAAGCAACAAGCAAGGAGCGCTGAGAAAGCAGCACGGCACTGCCGGAACCCGAGGAGATCGTTAACCCAAAGGACACCCAGCACTGCTGCTGCTGCTGGCTCTGCTCACCCGGCCGGCTACGCAAAGCCTTAGCACACCCACTCAAGTCTCAGCGCCCCACATCTTTCAGGCGACCTTTAAGCTGTATCTAAGAGACCTGAAGTACTGCTTTCCACCACTGTTCTCATTTCTTAGTGCACTGGGGACCATGCTTTTGGGGCAAAGGGTGAGCACAAGAAGAGGTTACACAACAAGAAGACACAGGGCGAGTTCACAGCCAGGACACTTGTGTCTGCTCCTCACCAGGAAGAGCATCTTGGATAAGGCTCTGGGGCACCATGTGTGATCTCCCTCTTCTGCAGCCTGCTCAATAAGTCTTAGGCTGTCTAATCCGTGATCCCAAACCCACCAGGTTCAGGAGTAACAGCCTCGTCATATCCTCTGGCAAACCCTAAGAAGCCAGCCAGAACGATCTGCTGCCTCAGAAGTGAGCAGGTACATCTAACACATGGCCAACTGCAAACCTTTTTTCCAGCAAGAGGCAGGAACGCAAAGCTAGCACGGGGAGGTGTACAGGAATAAATGAACACAGGCATGGCACTTGAGCTGCTACTTCTCCCCCTTCTTCGCTTGCTGTCCATATCAGTGAGAAGTGTCAGAACACACAGGGAAGAGCAGTCATCTCTTATGTTTTTCACATATAGAACAAACAAAGAAGCCAGAAAACTCCCCACAGCAGACAAAGCTGTTTAAAATACACGCAAGGCTGCATACTATTATAGCCACGGGAGAACCAGGAAATCACAAGTTAGATTTTCACTCAGCCTTTGCAACCCATAACCATGCATTCTGATTTTCCACATTACCTCATTCACATCCACAGCCCATCACCCCACATGCCATGCCCTCCTCTCCAAACGCTGGCTGTCACCTTAACTCTGACCACAAACATAACTCCTGGGAAAGAGTAAAACAAAAACCACAGAGACACCACAGAGCGCTCTTAAATATTTGTAAACAGCTAGAGCAGGAATGACAACCTATTCCTGCTCCCTCTATCAAGACAGCGGGCAGCGGCAGTAGCGGCCCCGCTCAGCATTTTTAACCACGGGAAAACACCCGTTCCTTCCCCGCTGTGCCCGCTCCGAGCTCGGAGCCGCACACTTCCCGGAGGAGGCAGGAAGATACGCGGCTGAAGTAGGCAGGTGGTGGATGTGGGTGAAGCACCGGGAGAAGGAAAACTCGGGAGCTGTGGGATGTAGGCATGGGACAAGGACTTCACGAGCAGCTTTCCTGCTTTGTAAGGCTGCACTGGAAGTAAAAGCAACCGAGCAACTCTAACCGATTTTTAGAGATTTTATTTCAGGTGAATTCTAATTGAGCTGTCACCAATTAAATTAGGAATACAAGGAGAAAGTGTGAAACATCACATCCCTGTATTTTAGGCAAAAGTGATTATTTCATAATGTATCTTGATCACTTTGGGCGTTTTGAAAAGTCTCTGAAGACAAACCGGGTTTGGGTTTGAGAGCTGGCTGCTTTGCATATTCATTACATTTCTGCAGCGTTTCCAAAGGACTTTTAGCAAGAGGAGAAAATTACATGTAGCTGCAGAAGAGAGACTTCGCAAATTAAATAGTCTTGTCTAGCTCTGAGATGTGCCAAAATACAGCCGATGAGTGAGCTCCGCGTTTACGTACAAATCCGTACCTCGCCGCAACTAATGAGAAACTTGAAACGTACAAAAACACCCTCGCGTAAGGACGAGACGAGCGCACAAATACCTCCAGAGCAGGGTCCCGCACCGCGGGATGGAGCCCACGGGAAGGAAACCTACAGCGCGGACGGGGGGCTGCGGTCCCCACACAAAGTTCGCGGCCGCCGAGCCCGGTGACAGGACCCTCCTCGGGGCGGCTTCTCCGTCGGGGCTTCCCCGCGCGGGGCCGCCGCGCCCGGACAACCCTCGCGTCCGAGCCGGGGAGGGGCACGGCCCCGCAGAGCCCGGGGCGCGGCCGGTGCCACACCGCCCCCGCCGCCCCCCGCCCGGGACCT